>BPLR01007080.1:0-58279 GCA_021605095.1 Caerostris extrusa | reverse complement strand
TTACGTATTGTCGTTGGTCCCTAGATGGTAATGGAAAACCGTGGCCTGGTCCGATGAGTCACGCCAGGATTTCAGTTAAAGATCTGATGGTAAGTTCGAGTGTGGCGCAGACCCCAGACGAAGCCATGGACCCAAACTGTCAGCAAGGCACTGTCTGCTTTCGGTGGTGACCTGTAGTTTGTGGTGGCTGTTTTTTCATGGTGCATGACCTATCCTATGCAACTGACCGAACAATGCCGAAATGCTTATGTTCAGCTGAAGCCTCGAGATCACTTTGCAGCCATCTTCATGTACCCATGTACCCAAACAACGATGGGATTTTTATGGATAGACAATGCGCCATGTCACCGGGCCACAACTGTTCGCGATTGGTTTGAAGAAATTCTGGACAATTCCAAAGAATGATCTGCCGCCATCGATCTCCCGAGCGTGAATCCCATCGGAGGATTTATGGGACATCATCGAGAGGTCTAGTGCGTGCCCAAAATCCTAAAACTATCAACGCTTATACAATTCAGGATGCCCATCGAGACAGGCATGGCTTCAATATTGGCCCTAGGCAGAAGACTTCCAACACCCTTGTTGAGTCCATGCCACGTCGAGTTGCTGCACTCCTCGCCGGGTTGTGTGAGAAACACACGATGTTAAGAGGTATCCCACGACTTTTTAGTTACTGTATATTAGCAAGTGAAATATCGACTTTTTCAACGCCATTAAAATATGCTGTGGCCCAGTTATTAAGCAATAGTATAATATATAAAGAATCATTCTCAGTATTCGAGGTGTTAGGAAAGTGATTGTTGGAGAGACGGTACAACGCATACATTTAAAATACTATAAAAACCCAGATAATATAAAATTCATTAAGACCGTAAAAGGATTAAATGGGAGTTCATAGAGCACTTAGAATGAATGATTAGAAACTCAAAAGATTTACTCTTGGGAAGCAAAGTCATTGTGACAAAGAGGTAGTGCACACCCATGGGTTGTGATTTATACACGCAGTTATTGAAAGGTGATTTTCATTTTATTAAAGATTAAGAATTAGAAATATCAATTGCTCCAATCTGGTTTGTAGTTCACATAGAAATGTCTCTCAAAAGAAAGTCAACCGTCTTGGGCTGTCGTGCTATTGATGATGATGGTACAATATATAAAAAATTTTAAATATTAAAAGCCTTATCTTTCTCGAAGTGTATACTCACATTTTTTTCATCTCTTGTATGTTAAAATATTATATTTACGTATAAATTTAAAAAAAATTATTTTGTGTATCTTATCAGAGTATTCTGTGAACTTATTATCGTATTTTATCAGGAACTTAATGAACGAAAATAAGAAATAAAAACAAAAATGGTAATGTATAAAATGTATAATGCATATTCATACTGTTAAAGTCAATTTATAAAATTTAGAATATTAAATTCAGAATTTTATGGGAATAAATATATTTAATTTTTTCAACCCATAAAAATATTTCTATACTTTTCTCCGCCACAAAAATCCAAAGGGCCATTCTTCAGAATGCTACAAATGACAGAAGATCTCCTATTAAAAATTTTCTGAAAACCTTCCGAAAACTACCGTTGGAAAAGTCTTCACAACCTTTTAAAAAGCCATCCATGGTCATTGCTGCTACAAAATTTTCTGTGTAGTACGGTTGCAACTGCAGCATGTGACAAATCATCCTGGTGGAAAATATGAAAGAAGAAAATGGATTAATGAAGAGATCTGGGTCACTTATCCATTCCCAACGCCATTCTTTGTCTCACCAGGGACATTTTATTATCTGCGACTTTTCTCTTACGTTTTTATGAAATGAAACAAATATTTTGTTTCCCCCAAGAGAAAAAAGTAATCATTTGGGTTGTGTTTGGAAGGATGTGTTGGATGGTTAATAGACAGACGAAACGTAGCATAAGGTTTGGGATTTTGAAACAATTCTGGGTGAAGATTTAGAGATATTCTTTGAAATCGTAAATTTACTTTATACATTGAAGAATAAAAGTTACTTTATTAAAAATATTTCTTTTTTATATTGCATTGTGGCTTATAAAAAGTATTTGTCATACCATATAATTTAAATTAATATCGCAAGCTGTATTTATTGGAAAAGTATATGTTTAAGGTAAATAATTTATTTAAAAAAAAGTATTATGAAAATACTAAAAAAAAAGTTAATAAAATAAAAAATTTTTGCATTGAATTTTTAATATTTATAATAATATTAAAATTCAAAGCAATTTTTCAAAGAACTATAATAATATGTACTTTTATTTTCTTTTTAAAAACTCATAACAAATTTGCTTATGATTGTTTTTAAAAATTTCTACTGAAGCATTTTTTTTTGAAAAAGCATTATAACAACGTGAACATAAAATAAATTTTATTTCCATTTTTAAAAACCCATAAATAATGTTTTTATTATTGTTGTTAAAATCTGCTATAGAAACATTTATTATTTTTTTTGTGAAAGCGTTATACTAATGGGTACGTAAAATAACTTTTATTTTCCGCTTAAATTACAAAAATAATTTTTTGATGATGAGTACAATATATAAAATATTTTCTCTATATTAGAAAAACTCTCATACCTTCATGCATATCTACATTTTCTATATATCAAGTATTATTATAGATTACATACAATCTATATTGCATTTTATATTCAGGAAATTTTTAACAAAACTTAGTTTTGCGAATGATATCTATTGTAATTTATTAGAAAACTTTTAATAAGCAGATAAAAGAAACAAAACAAAATGGAATTGTGAAGATATATATATATAATATTCAACTTGACAATGAAAACCAACTTATAAAATTTACAAATATTTAAAATTCGGAATTCTTATAAAATATATTTAATTTTTTAACCTATAAAAATATTTCTATACTTTCCTCCGCAACAAAGTGTCATAAGCGTCATTCTTCTGTGAATGCTACATGAATGATAAATATCTCCCTCGAAAAGAAAGTTTCGAAAACTTTTCCGAAAACTACCGATGGAAAAATTCTCACAACCTTTTTAAAAATCCATCTATGGTCATTGCTGCTCCCACCATTTTCTGTATACGGGTTGCAGCGGCAGCACGTGGGACAAATCATATTGGTGGAAAATATGAAAGAAGAAAATGGATTAATAGAAGAGATCTGGGTCACTTTCATCCATTTCTGAACGCCGTTCTTCAGACCTTTGTCTCACCCGGGACATTTATTATCACCGACTTTTCTCATACGTCTTTATTTTTATGAAGTGGAAACAAATGTTTGTTCGCCCCCAGGAGATATAAAAAAAAAGAATCATTTGGGTTGTCTTTGGAAGAGACGTGTTGATGGTAAATGAGACGAAATGTAACATAAGGTTGGGGATTTTTAAACAATTCTTGGAAGATTTAGAGAATGTTCTTTTGGAAATCGTACTTTGCTTTAAACATTGGGAATAAAAGTTACTTTAATAAAAATATGTTTTTATGTTTTTGCATTGTGGCTTATAAAAATATTTGAAATACCATATAATCTAAATTGAAATCGTAAACTGTATTTATTGGAAAAATATGATATGTTTAAAGGTAAATTATTTATTTTCAAAAAAAAAAAAATTATTATGAAATATATATATGAAAATATTAAAATACAAAAAAATAAAAATTGCTTTACTCAAAGTGATTCTTCAAAAGCATTTTAAGCAAGCATTATTGTTTTCAAGACATTATAATAATGTGCACAGAAAATAATTTTTTTTTTTTTTTTTAAAAACACATAAATATTTTTTTAATGATTGTTTTTAAAAATTGCTACTGAAACGTTTATTGTTAGTTTTTTCAAAGCATTGTAATAATGTGTACATAAAATAACTTTTATTTTCATTTTAAAAACACATAAATAATTTTGATGATGAGTATAATATATAAAAATTTTCTCTATAATGTTAAAAACTCATACCTTAAGCATACCAATATTTTCTATCTATCTGTATGCAATATATATATAACATTTAATATTCCTGTAGATTTTTTAACAAAAACTTATTTTTGTTTTAGATATCTATTGTAATTTATCAGAAAAACTTTTAATAAATTGAAATAATAGATAAAACAAAATGGTAATTTATAAAATTCCTATGTATGTAATGGTGCATATTCATCTTCACAAGCAAAGCTAATTTCCAAAAACAATTATAAAATTTGCAATATTTAAAAAATTCAGAAATCTTATACATAAATATATTTAATATTCAAATCACCTATAAAAATATTTCTATACATTTCACCGCTTACAAAGTGTCAAAAAGCGTCATTCTTCAATGAATGCTGCAAAATGATAAATATCTTCCTCAGAAAGAAAGTTTAGAAAACCTTTTTCGAAAAAAACTACCGATGGAAAAAATTCTCACAACATATTTACAAAGCCATCTATGGTCATTGCTGCTTCACCATTTTCTGTCGTACGGGTTGCAGCTGCAGCACGTGGAACAAATCATCCTGGTGGAAAATATGAAAGAAGTAAAATGAATTAGTAGAAGAGATCTGGGTCACTTTCATCCATTCCAGAACGCCATTCTTCAGACCTTTGTCTCACGAGAGACATTTATTATCACCGACTTTTCTCAGATGTCTATTTTTTATGAAGTGGAAAAACAAATGTTTGTTCGCCCCCTAGCAGAAAGAAAAAAATCATTTGGACTGTCTTTCGAAGAGAAGCGATTGGATGGTTAATGAGACGAAACGTAACATAAGGTTTGGGGTTTTAAGAGAATGTTCTTTAGAAATCGTACATTGCTTTATACACTGGGAATAAAAGTTACTTTATTAAAATATTTCTTTTTTATTTTCATTGTTGCTTATAAAAATATTTGACACTACTATATAATTTCATTGAAATCTCAAGCTGTATTTATTGGAAAAGTATATGCTTAATGCAAATCTTTATTTTCAAAATGTTATTATGAGAATATTTAAAAAAAGCATAAAAATTGCTTTAAATTTTTAATAATATAATATTAAAATTCAAAGTGATATTTCAAAGCATTTTTAAAAGTATTATTTTTAAAACATTATAATAATGTACTTTTGTTTTTCTTTTAAAAACACACAAATAATTTTGATTAAGAGTATAATATATAAAAAATTCCTCTATAATATTAAAAATCATAGGAAATCTATACATGAAGGTATATCTATTCATATGCAATCTATATTATACAATATATTCATGAATAATTTATTTATGTTCATGATATCTATTGTAATTTTTAAAAGAAACTTGTTATAAATTGAAAAAAATAAATAAGAGAAAGTGGTAATTTATAAAATGTATATGCATGTATTGGTGCATATTCATCTTCACTTTAAAATTCAAAATTCTTATAAATATATTTAATTTTCAACCTATAAAAATATTTCTATACTTTCCTCCGCCACAAAGTGTCAAAGCGCCATTCTTCTGTGAATGCAACAAAATGATAAATATCTCCCTCAAAAGAAAGTTTCGAAAACCTTTCGAAAACTACCGACGGAAAAATTCTCACAACCTTTTTTTTAAAATCCATCTATGGTCATTTGCTGCTCCCACCATTTTCTGTATAAGTATGGTTGCAGCTGCAGCACGTGGGACAAATCATCCTGGTGGAAAATATGAAAGAAGAAAATGGATTAATAGAAGAGATCTGGGTCACTTTCATCCATTCCAGGACGCCATTCTTCAGACCTTTGTCTCACCAGGGACATTTATTATCGCCGACTTTTCTCGGATGTCTTTATTTTTATGAAGTGGAAACAAATGTTTGTTCGCCCCAAAGAGAAAAAAAGAGAATCATTTGGGTTGTCTTTGAAGAGATGTGTTGGATGGTTAATGAGACGAAACGTAACATAAGGTTTGGGATTTTTAAAAATATTTCGGTGAAGATTTAGAGAATGTTCTTTAGAAATCGTCTTTTACTTTATATATTGGGAATTAAAGTTACTTTATTAAAAATATTTTTTTTATATTACATTGTGGCTTACAAAAATATTTGGCATTCCATATAATTTGTATTGAAATCGTCAAGCTGTATTTATTGGAAAAATATGATTTTTCAAAAATAAATGCAAATCAAAAATTATTATGAAAATTATTCAGAAAAGAATAGAAATTTTGCTTTGATTTTTAATTTTATAATAATATAAAAAATTCAAAAGCATTATAATAATCTGTACTTTTGTTTTTCTTTAAAAAGAAATAATTTTTCATGATCGTTTTTAAAATTGCTACTGAAGCATTTCTTGTTATTTTTCAAATCATTATAATAACAAGTATATAAAATTATTTTTGTTTTCCTTTTAAAAACACATAATTATTTTTTTTTTACTGATTGTTTTTGAAAAATTGCTACTGAAGCATTTATTATTTTTTCAAAGCATTTTAATAATGTGCACATAAAATAATTTTAATTTTCCTTTTAAAAACACATAATAATTTTTTATGATGAGTATAATATAAAAATTTTTCTGTTTAATATTAAAAACTCTTATACCTTCATGCATACTTACATTTTCTATCTATCTGTATGCAATCTATATTACATATTATATTTATGTATATTTTTTAACAAAACTTATTTTTGTGTGTGATATCTATTGTAATTTATCAGAAACGTTTTATAAACTGCAATAATAGATAAACAAAATGGTAACGTTTAAATATGTTATAACGATGCATATTCATCTTCAATACAAAGTTAATGTTCAAAACAATTATAAAATTTTCCTAATATTTAAAATCAAGAATTCTTATAAATTTATTTAATTTTTCAACCTATAAAAATATTTCTATACTTTTCACCCCACAAGGTGTCAAAAGCGTCATTCTTCTGTGAATGCTACAAAATGATAAATATCTTCCTCAAAAGAAACTTTCGAAACCTTTCCGAAAACTACCAATGTAAAAAATTCTCACAACCTTTTAAAAATTTCTGTGGTTTGCTGCTCCACCATTTTCTGTATAAAAGGCGTTAGCTGAGCATGTTCTTTACAAATCATCCTGGTGGAAAATATGAAAGAAGTAAAATGGATTAATAGAAAGATCTTCACTTTCATCCATTCCTGAACGCCATTCTTCAAACCTTTGTCTCACCAGGGACATTTATTATCGCACTTTTTATCGATGTCTTTATTTTTAGAAGTGGAAACAAATGTTTGTTCGCCCCAAAGTGAAAAAAAAAAAAAATCATTTGGGTTTCTTTGAGGAGATGTGATGATGGTTTGAGACGAAACGTAACATAAGGTTTGGGGTTTTAAGAGAATGTTCTTTAGAAATCGTATACTTTGCTTTATACATTAAAGTAAAAGTTACTGTATTAAAAATTTTTTTTTATATTACATTGTGACTTATAAAAATATTTGGCATACATATAAATTCCATTGAAATCAAAAGCATTATTTATTAGCAAGTAAAAAATAATTTATTTTCTTTAAAAATATGCTAAGAAAAATTTTTAAATAAAAATTGCTTTTGAGTTTTTAATTTTGTAAAAATATAAAAATAAATATTTTTCTATTATCGGTATAATAATGTATACTTTTATTTTTCTTTAAAAAACACATAAATCATTTTTTATTATTGTTTTTAAAAACTGCTACTACATTTTTCAAAGCGTTACAATAATGTATAAATTTAAAAAGCAAATTTTTAACAAAAACATTATTATATTTTTGATTCTTTATATGCTGGAATTCTAACATTTTTTAAACATGTATTGGCAAATAAAATATCAATCTTGTCTATGTCAATAAATATTTTAACGTCTATTATCAAGTAATAGTATAATATATAATATTTTTCTCTGTAATATTAAAAACTCTTATACCTAATATTTAAAATATTAAAAACGGCATTTTCTCTTTATCGGTTTAACCTATTATATTTATTTCATAATTTTTAACAAAAAAAGCTTATTTTTGTATGTGATATCTATTGTAATTTATCCTCAAAAGAAACGTTTAATAAACTGCAATAAGAGAAAAACCAAATGGTAAAATTTAAAATTTTTAATAAATATGCCTTTCAATAGCAAAGTTAATGTTCAAAACAATTATAAAATTTCCAATATTTAAAATCAAGAATTCTTATAAATAAATATATTTAATTTTTCAACCTATAAAAATATTTCTATACTTTTCTCAGCCACAAAGTGTCAAAAGCGCCATTCTTCTGTGAATGCTACAAAATGATAAATATCTCCCTCAAAAAAAAAAAGTTTCGAAAACCTTTCCGAAAACTACCGACGGAAAAATTCTCACAACCTTTTTTAAAAATTAATCTATGGCCATTGCTGCTCCACCATTTTCTGTGTAGTATGGTTGCAGCTGCAGCACGTGGGACAAATCATCCTGATGGAAAATATGAAAAAAGAAAATGGATTAATAGAAGAGATCTGGGTCACTTTCATCCATTCCAGGACGCCATTCTTCAGACCTTTGTCTCACCAGGGACATTTATTATCGCCGACTTTCACAGATGTCTTTATTTTTATGAAGTGGAAACAAATGTTTGTTCGCCCCATAGGAGAAAAAAAAAGAATCATTTGGGTTGTCTTTGGAAGAGATGTGTTGGATGGTTAATGAGACGAAACGTAACATAAGGTTTGGGATTTTTAAAAAAATTCTTTCGGAAGATTTACTAGAGAATGTTCTTTAGAAATCGTACTTTCCTTTATATATTGGGAATGAAAGATACTTTATTAAAAATATTTTTTTTTTTTTTTTGCATTGTGGCTTATAAAAATATTTGATATACCATATAATTTGTATTGAAATCGTAAGCTGTATTTATTGGAAAAATATATGTTTATTGCAAATCATTTATTTTCAAAAAGTTATTATGAAAAAAATTTTAAAAAAATTGCTTTGAATATTTAATTTTTGTAATTATATATATATGTAATAATAATTTTATAATAATATATATATGTAATAATAATTTTATTTGTATATACATATAAAAAAAAATATCTATTTTTTATTTTACAATGTGGCGTTTTGAAATACCAATAATTGCTACATTGAAGTCGCAAGCTGTATTTATTAAAAAATATTGTGTTTGTTTCAAATCCTTTATATTCAAAATTATTTTTAAAAAAATTTAAAAAAAAAAGAATAAAAATTTTTTGCTTTACATTTTTTAATATTATAATAATATTAAAAATTCAAAACGATTTTTCAAAGCATTATTTTTTGCAAGCATTATTTCTTTTTTGAATCATTATAATAACGTAATTTTATTACTCTTTTAAAAACACATAAACATTTTTTTTTATGATTGTTTTTAAAAACTGCTCTGATTTATTATTATTATTATTTTTGAATAAAACTACAGAACATTTTCCACTTAAGTATTTTCAAAATGAAAAAAAAAAAAAAAAAAAACAAAGACATTAATGTATATTGTTGTAAATCAATATAAAATTATGGAAAATCATTAAGATTAAATAAATAAATAAAATAATTAATAATAAATTGATTAATTAAATAAATTAAAAAATCAATGAAAATTATGTTTCCTTAAAAAATGATTTTTTTCATAATTATTTATTAAAGTTTACTTATTTTACAATAAATTAAAAAGCCATTTTCAAAGAAAATTTATTCAGGTAAAATACATTTGCACATAAAAAGGTAAAATTAAGTAATATACATCTTCAGAATGTTAAAATTAATGGTAACATTGAAAAATAAAGTTTTGCTTTAAAGTCTAGTTGAATTTTTAAAAAGTATTTTACGTCATACTAAATTACAAAAGATAAATATTCTGGATATAAAAAACATATTTATCAATTTTATAAATTTAATAAATATAGCATTGAAAACCTTATAGTTGAAATTTTATGCGAAGTATTTTATGCATCTAATTTTTATTCATTTAATTTTTTTCATTTGATTCATATCTAACTTACAAATCTTCTTTATATATAATTAAAAAAAAAGGAAAAAATGTAAAATAATACATTAAAAATTATTCATAAAATGAATTATAAGTGAAATTATTGATATTTTAATGGCTGCTTGATTTGTATCTCACCAGGAAATCTTCCTTAAGTAGATTACAAATATTTTTTTATAAATAGTTTATTATTTATTAAAATAGATTGTGGAAAAATTATAAAACATACTTGGGAATTAAATTCACTGAAAAAAAATTCATTTCAAGATGTTTTTGAAAAACTGCCATGTTAAATTTTTTTTTATTATTTCATAGGAAAAAAAAAAACTATTTTCAATTTTTCAACTGAATTGAGCTTCTGAACTAATTAATTTAGTGATTGAATATTCACTGTAAATTTAAACTGTTTGATCTGCAATAAAAGTTACATCATTTCAAATGAAAAGTTAATTTATTTTTGAGGTATAAATTCTATTCATAGTTTTCCAAAGATTTTTACTTGATTTAATTCAAGTTCAGGACGAACTAAAAAGAATTCAATATAGATTTAGCAAATTTTCGTAAGTTCTGACAATAAAAGTTTTCATACAAAATGGTTTATTTCTAAATTAAAAAAATAGCAATTAGTTTCTATTTACAGTAACGCAATTTTTTTTGAATTACAGTCCACTGATAATAAGATCAAAATTGCTAGTATATTAAAGCATTATTTAATGCTAATGACTACTAATTAAAATAAAAATTACAGATAAATTATTATATTTTTCAAAAATTTCTTTTATATTATTAAAATTTATTTCATTACATTTACAAATTTTAATGTAAAAAAAATAAATTTTTCATAATATGCTTTTTAAAAATATAGTTTTCTTTTTTTATGTTTTAAAATTGATTTTATTTTAATTATTTTATTTTGATTCTTTTTGTCTTATTATAAGATGGACGTTTTAAGATTTATTTATAATGAATTGCTTTTGTCATTATAATATATATTATATTTTTAAAAAGTTTGAAATGAGAGAAAAATCTTATAACCAGTATTTTGATGCAATAAAATATTTACTTTTACTTTTACTCAAAACAAAGCTAAATCTTTTACTTAAATTAAGCTAAATTTCTTGAACAAAATATATTATAAAATTATTTATTAAATAAATAGATTAGTTATTCATATAAAATCTATTTGTGAAAAAAATTCCTGAATTTTTTATTTTGATTCCTATTTTTACCCAGCAAAACAGCTCCTTAAAAAATTAAATTATTCAAATTATACTACTAAAGTTAAAAATATAAAATTGTTTGTTTCCGATTTTAAATTATGTCTAAAAAATTATATTTATTTAAGCAAAACTAATTAAAAACAGTGATAGAATTAATATAATAATAAAAAGGAGATTTCTCAAAGTTTTTATAGTTAGTCACAATAACAAAATCTAAATCTAAACTTTTTAATTTTCTGTCTCATTGAAAGCAAGCTATTTGATTTTTTTTTAACACTGCACACAGAAAACACGAAAGAATTTTTGACAGTTTGTTCAAAGGTGCCGTAATGTAAAGTCAATTAAAAGTTTAGAACAATAAGTCTCGGCATTAATAGAATCTTTTTGTTACCAAGTCGGAATTACCATATCAAAACAGCCGATTTAAAATTCAAATGAGGTACTTGATTTCGGCACAAAGACCCCAATAATGAACCTTTACTTGTGAAAATTTTCAGACAACAAACCAAAGGAGTGACTCGAAAGACTCTTGCAAAGACCACGATGGAAAAGCAATTTTGGGAGATTCCAGAAAATATTTCGGCATGTCTCTTCTCCAGAGATTAGCGATGCAAACACATTTCGAGGAGACGCGTCACCTGTTTTAAAACTTTCTCCTCGCCGCTCATACATAATGGATTATGAGGAAAACTAAAAACATTTTGGAGCTCAAACTCTTTTAAGCAATTTTACCTCCGAAATGTTTTTTTTTTTTTTTCTTTTTTTCTTTTGAAAGAAATTCTTCCGAAAAAGGGGTTTTCGAGTTGGAAGTTCAACTGCTGGTTTCTCTCATTTGCTAAGCAAAAAGAATGATTTACAGGTTTTAGGAATGTGATAAAATACTAAAAGTTTTTACATCGACGAGAATGAATTTCATATGAGTGTGTAGGGGAACATGTGTTATGCTCCAAATGTTACTGGAAAAACAGGGTTTTACAAAATGGATATGACTCATGAAATTGTAAAATAAGAGAACGAATTTATACATTTTATTTAATAAACATACTTTTTGTCCCGGCATTACCACATGGGTGTTTGTAGTGGTTCGCAATCCACTTTAAACCGTAGGTCCCTGTCCTAACAGGATCGTAGAGCATTGCGGGGGACAATGTTACTCCGTGTCCGTGGCCTATCTTCAAGTTACACGTCTCCTCCCCCTCCCCGGGTAATGCAAAGTGAGTAACGTCGATGCAGCCCTTATGGGATAAAATATCACAGTCTATTTGCCAGCTAAATTTGAAAAAAAAAAACATTTTATGCAAGATATATTTTATTTAATAAAAGTTTTTCTGATGTTTTATAAGATTATTATTTTTTTTTTTTTTGAAATGCAAAACAATTAAAAGATGAATAAATTGCCTTGCATTTCATTTGAAAAGTATATTATTTTTTTCTGTCATGAAAATTATGAGTGGTATGAAAATTCCACGTGATGATTAAAAACTCATCAATTACTCTTGATTAAAACAAGAGTTTTCAATTAAAAACTTTTTAAAATCTTTAAAATCATTCCTTAAATTGGAGTCAACTAAATATTAAATAAAACCATTTTTGAATTTTTAATTTCTAAGATTTCTATAAAAATATTTTCTAAAAAATTGCGTAATATTTATAATTTCTCTTTTTCAAACCTTAACTATTTTGAAAATTAATTTTTATGTAATTTATACATTCTAATAGATTAATAATATTCTCAAAGTTAGAAAATCTGTTCGTGATGTAATGTAAATGTGAGTAAAAAAAGTAATTGTTAGTTTTCAAATTAATTAATAGTTATGAAAATCTTTTTAAGCAATTTTTCTTCGATGTTTTTGTTATTTTAAAAAACACTTCCAAAAAGGATTTTCGAGTTGGAAGATCAACTGATTTACATAACAAAACAGATGATTTAAAAACATAAATAATTTATTCAAATTATACTAAGATTGATTATAATATAAAATTACTTGTTCCCCATTTTGAATTACGACTTTAAAAAATTTCTATTAATCAAAGTAAAACTCATTGAAAATAGGAAAACACACACGGAATTAATATAATAAAAAAAGGACATTTCTCAATAATTTTTATTTAATTTTGTTACTCTCACAATAAGAAATTCTAATATAACCTTTTTTTTTTATTTTCTATCTCATTGCAAACGAGTTATTTATTTATTTTTTTAATGGCTACGCCGAAACCACGAAAAAATTAATTTTTTACAGTTTGTTCAAAGGTTCCATGCTATAAAGTCAATTAAAAGTTTAAAACACTAAGTCTCGCCATTAATAGAAAATTTTTGTTACCAACTCGGAATTACCATATCAAAACAGCCGATTTAAAATTCAAATGAGGTTCTTGATTTCGGCACAAAGACCCCAATAATAAACCTTTACTTGTGAAAATTTTCAGACAACAAACCAATGGAGCGACTCGCAAGGCTCTTGCAAAAAACCATGATAGAAAGCAATTTTGGGAGATTCAGAAAATATTTCGGCATGTCTTTTCTCGAGAGATTAGCGAGGCAAACACATTTCGAGGAGACGCGTCACCTGTTTTTAAAACTTTCTCCTCGCCTCTTATACATAATGGATTATGAGGAAAAAATAAAAACTTATTTTGAAGCTGAAACTCTTTTAAGCAATTTTTCGTCCGACATGTTTTTTCCCTTCTTTTTGAAAGAAAGTCTCCCGAAAAAAAGTTTTCGAGTTGGAAGTTCAACTGATGGTTTCTCGCATTTGCTAACCAAAAAGAATGATTTAGTATTTTATCACATTCCTAAAACTTGTAAATGTTTTATATCGACGAGAATGAATTTCTATGAGTATGGGGAGTATGTGTTACGCTACAAATGTTATAGGTAAAAGGACCTTTTACAAAAACGTATATGATTCATGAAATTGAAAATAAGAGGCCAAATTTGTACATTTTATTTAATAAAACATGCATTTTAAACAATACAATTTTTTTTTTTAATAAAAGATTTTTTCTAGTATATTATAAGGTTACTGTCATTTCTGAAATGCCGAACAATTAAAAAGTAATTAATTTAAATTGTATTGCAGTTGTTTGGCATGAAATTGTGATTAAGCATTGAGTATTTCAATTAAAAACTCGCAAAATCTTTTCATTAACTTGGAGTAAAATAATTTGAATTCAAGTTTTTAAGTTTTAATATATAAAAAATTTTCTAAAATTTTTATTTAAATGAAATATATTTCTGGAACAAAACTTTTATAAAATTATTTATTAAATTAAATTGTTTAGTTATTCATATAAAATTTGTTTGTGAACAAAAATTACTGAATCTTTTATCTGAATTTGAAATTTCTGAATTGAATCTGAATTCTCTTTTTAGAAAAACTCAAATTTTTTTATGTTGATTCGTACGAAACAAAACAGCTCATTTAAAAAGGAAAATCATTTTGAAATTATACTACGAATAATTAAAATATAAAATTGATTGTTCCCGACTTTCTTAATTCCGTCTCAAAAATATTATATTTATTTAATAAAGCTAATGGAAAATAAAAAAAACTCTTGAAATTAATAAAATTATAAAAAGGAAAATTTTCAACATTTTTATATTTAATTTTGTTATTCCACAATAACAAATTCTAATTAACCTTTTTAATTTTCTGTCTCATTGCAAGATTTAATTATTTGTTTTTTCAATGCTGTGCAGAAAACATGAAAGAATTTTTTGACAGTTTGTTCGAAGGTGCCATAGTGTAAAGTCAATTAAAAGTTTAGAACAATAAGTCTCGGCATTAATAGAATCTTTTGTTACCAACTGGGAATTACCATATCAAAACAGCCGATTTAAAATTCAAATGAGGTACTTGATTTCGGCACAAAGATCCCAATAATGAACCTTTACTTGTGAGAAATTTTCAGACAACAAACCAATGGGGCGACTCGCAAGGCTCTTGCAAAAATCCATGATAGAAAAGCAATTTTGGGAGATTCCAGAAAATATTTCGGCATGTCTTTTTCTCGAGAGATTAGCGAGGCAAACACATTTCGAGGAGACACGTCACCTGTTTTAAAACTTTCTCCTCGCCTCTCATACATAATGGATTATGAGGAAAACTAAAAAAACTTATTTTGGAGCTCAAACTCTTTTAAGCAATTTTTCCTCCGACATGTTTTTTTTTTTTTTTTTTTTTGAAAGAAAGTCTTCCTGAAAATGGGTTTTCGAGTTGGAAGTTCAACTGATGGTTTCTCGCATTTGCTAACCAAAAAGAATGATTTAGTATTTTATCACATTCCTAAAACTTGTAAATGTTTTTGTATCGACGAGAATGAATTTCGTATGAGTGTTTGTTGTGCTTCAAGTGTTTCTGGTAAAAGAGATTTTTATAAAAAACGGATATATTTCATGAAACTGGTAAATAAGAGGCCAAATTTATACATTTACCGACTGTGTACCGAAATTCGTGATGTATACTTATACCGAATTTTTACATTTTATATAATAGCAAAAATATTTTTCTGCTGTTTTATGAGATTATTATCATTTCCGAAATCCTAATCAATTAAAAAAAATATCATATTACGTTTGAAAATATTGTTTTAATTTTCTGCCAAGAAAATTCAGATTAAGCATTGAATATTTCAATTAAAAACTGTTAAAATCTTTTCCTTAAATTGGAGTGAAATAAGTTTAATTCAAGTTTTAAGTTTATATTTAAAAAAAATTTTCAAAAATTAATTATCAATTTTTGAAGATATTACTCAATTTTCTTCATATTGTTTCGTACGGTTGAACAACAAAATAGCTCATTTAAAAAAAATAATTTTTTTTGAAAGTTATACTACGGAGGATTGAAATACAAAATTGTTTGTTCCCCACTTTCAATTACGTCTCAAAAAATTCTATTCATTTAATAAAGCTCATTTAATATAAAAAAACACTCCCGGAATTAATATAATAATAAAAGGAAATTTCTCAATATTTTTATAGTTAGTTTTGCTACAATAACAAATTCTAATTAATTTTTAATTTTCTGTCTCATTATATTTAAGTTATTTAATTTTTTAACACTGCACTCAGAAAACATGAAAGAATTTTTTGACAGTTTGTTCGAAGTGCAAAGCAAATTAAAAGTTTAGAACAATAATCTCGGCATTAATAGAATCTTTTTGTTACCAACTCAGAATTACCATATCAAAACAGCCGATTTAAAATTCAAATGAGGTACTTGATTTCGGCACAAAGATCCCCAATAATGAACCTTTACTTGTGAGAAATTTCCAGACAACAAACCAATGGGGTGACTCGCTAAGGCTCTTGCAAAAACCACGACGGAAAAGCAATTTCAGGAGATTCCAGAAAATATTCCTTCATGTCTTTCCTCCAGAGATTAGCGAGGCAAACACATTTCGAGGAGACGCGTCACCTGTTTTAAAACTTTCTCCTCGCCGCTCATACATAATGGATTATGAGGAAAACTAAAAACTTGTTTTGGAGCTCAAACTCTTTTAAGCAATTTTTCCTCCGACATGTTTTTATTTTCTTTAAAGAAAGTCTTCCGAAAAAGGGTTTTCGAGTTGCAAGTTCAACTGCAGGTTTCTCTCATTTGCTAAGCAAAAGAATGATTTACAGGTTTTAGGAATGTAATAAAATACTAAAAGTTTTTTATATCGACGAGAATGAATTTCGTATGATTGTGTAGGTGAGTATGTGTTATGCTCGAACGTTACTTGTAAAAAAGACTTTTACGAAAACGGATGTGCTTCTTGAACTGGGAGAATAAGAGGCAGAAATTATATACATTTTATTTAATAAGAAATAGATTTTACTAGTGTTTTATAAGGTTATTATCATTTCAGAAATGCCAAATAATTAAAAAAACATATTGCGTTTAAAAAAATTGTTTAAATTTTTTATCATGAAAATTCTGATTAAACACTGAATATTTCAATTAAGAGCTCTTAAAATCTTTAAAATCATTCTTTAAATGGAAGTAAAGTAAATATTAAATGAAACCGTTTTTAATTTTTTATTTTTAAGGTTTCTAAAAACATATTTTGTAGAAAATTGCGTAATAATCATAATTTCTCTTATTCAAATCATAACCATTTTGAAAATTAATTTTTGATGTAATTAATAGGCTCACATCTTAATACTAACAGTTTTAAAACGCATAATTTAATATACAAATTTTTTAATTAAAAAAAATTAAAAAAATATTTTTTTTAATCAACCAAATGTTTTCATTAAATCTTACTAATCTGTTACATTTTTTTACTAGTAAAACCCAATTTTGAAATGTCTTCATCCAGTGCATAATGATTTTCAGGATAATTTTTCGTGTTTGTTTACTATATGAAACATAAATCATAAAATACCATCAGATAATATGAGTTGGTGTGAATCACTCAGTTATAAATCCACTTGTTTCTGAAAGCAGTGCCTACAACGCAAGCTACTAGTGGTAATGCAACACAGTTTATATTCGTTTTTTAAAGTACAAAGTGCAACAACTTCACATTCAAACCTTCACCCCTTTCACATTGACTTTTATTAGATGAAGAGTGAGGAATAAAGTAGAAATAATGTATACTAAATCCTTCATTACATACTGTAAATTTACAAATTACCTGCATATCTAATTTTTAAACACGCAAAACTATGTTTTCACATTAATCTCTTCGTCGGTCGAACTACAGAATATTTAATGCCTGCCATACCTGCTGAGAAATGAGGTCGTCTCTTCCCCACTTTGTCCATTGCGTCCAACCATTAATAACTCGTCAACCACCCACCACTGACAGCCAATTGAAACATCCATTCGATAAGACAGTAATCTTGTCCGAAGTCCTTGGACCCTGTTTAATATGAACCGTGTTCAAATCTGCATAATCCATCAAAGCAGCCAGAGGACTATTAGGACGAGAGCACTCCGTGGAGGTTACTTTCATATGCAAATTTAACATCGGAGTTCATTTGATTGTCGGAGTGCTTGAAGAGAGTTATTCATCTCTCTCTCCCTCTAGGACTTTGGCTTTCGAGAATTTCTGATGGCGACCATTGCAATGGGAAAGTGATGTTTAAATGGAGTGTTAGTTGGGGACAGTAATATTTGTTCAACTTTGTAATCTTTTTAAATGTAGTGTAAAGGATTGAGATTGCTTTGCTAGAGAACATTGATCGATTTGCAATTGTTTTATTAAATTTATTGGAATTTAATAGTTCTATCGGAATAGAATTTTGTCTTATTTTAATTTAATCCTGAATCATTTAATGAATATTTAATCTTGATTTAATCCTGAATATTTAATCTGAATTTAATCCTGAATTATTTTGCTATTTTAATCATTGGGAGATGACCATTTTTTTCTCTTTTTATTTTGCTATTAGTCTTTGGAAGGAATATGAATTAAAGAACATAGATTTTGAAGTCAATTTTTATTTTCATCCGGTAATTTAATTAATTATTTAAACGAAGGAACTATTAGTATTGGAATGGATTCAATTATAAATTAAAGAATAGACATTTTGAAGTCTAATTTTATTTCCATCCAATAATTTAATTAATTATTTAAATGTAGGTATCCTATTAATAAAAAAATTTAAAATAGCTTAAAAATAATGCTTTGAATTTTTAGAATTTTAATTCCAAAAACTTTGTAAACGATAATATATTGAAATTCATAAACGATAATATTAGACGTATAAAAAAATCTATATCTCAAAACAGTTTATGTTTAATTAATAACAGTTTTAGTTTATGCTTAACAGAATGATAAAAAGTTTACATTTATATCTCAATAAATTAAAAAAATTATTTATTTATTATAAAAATTAAAAAATTATAAATATTTTTTTGTTTTAAAGATGAATTAAAAAATATAATAATAATATTTTAGTAGTATAAAAATTATTTGACTACTTGTCTATAAATCTTATAAATTCGTAAGTATAAATCATACATTGTACTATAGAAAAGTAATGCTATTGCTATATTTTTAACATAATATAACTTTTCTGCACGCGAATTAAAATCAGAAGAGTTTTACATAAAAATATAAAAACTATAAAAATATTATATGCATGTAATAGCATCCATATTTTTTTCTCTAAAAAATCAATTAATGCATACATTTTTGCGTGCAATTTGTTACACTGGAGTGATATAAATTAATTTTAGCAATCATAAGCCATCTAATTATTATTATTATTATATTTACAAATAAAAATATAAATGTCTCTTTAACTTGCTAAAATCTTTTACAGATGCATGATTCTATAACGTAATCATAATTGCTTAAAATCGTAAAATAAATAAATAAAAAATGAAACATGTAATTAAAAACCATAGATCTGTTTTCACAAGAAATTTGTAAGAGCTATTAAACATGATAAATATAATTTAAAACAAATAACATTATTACATTCTAAATATAAAACTTATTAGATATATACTCCTCTATTATATTAAAACTTACTTTATTTAACTTTTTTTATTAATATAAAATACTTTACTATGTTTACTACTAATAAAAATAACTTTACTATTAATATCAAATAAACTGCTTAACTAAGACTTTTAGAAATGTAAAATAAATTATCGATATTTATAAATTCCCTTCTTATTTGTTAAATATCTGTCTCTCCAAATATTAATATTTCAAAACGCATTATTCTCCAATGCCTGAAAGTGTCCCGCAATTGAATATTTCCATCCCATTTTGTCACCTCTTATCTTTAAAGCAATTTAAAATCACTAATCCATCTTCACAACATTCTTCAAAACTTTGAAAGCACACTTCAAAGGAAAATGAAGAAAACCTTCTTCAATACTTCACATTCAGTTCCTCCCAAATATTTACTTTAAATGCAGAAAGCGTCGTTGTTTCTATAGATTGCATAGTACCACTCACTCCACTATCTGAGATCAATACATTTTCCTTCCCCCTATAAATCAATGCCTCTTTTCACTGGGCACAGATATCTTCCCATTTTCTTTCTTTTCTTTTTTTTTTACCCACTTATATTTCACCCAAACTAAACTGCTTCATTCAAACTATTGTGGTGCTTCCTCCTTCTCCTTAAAAAGAATCCAACGATGAACTAACTAATAATAATTATCCTTCAGCTCGCAAGTAGGTTGAGTCTAATGAGCGGACCTCATCTTCATTAGCAGCCTAGCTTCCTTCTAATGAACTTTAATTAAAATTTTCCCTCCTTTTAAAGGTGAGCTGCTTCGAAAAAAATATTGTTCGGATTATTTGTTGGCTAACTATTCAGCGTTTCAGGTTCTGTGAACTTGAGTGATAAAAGTTGGTGTCAATCTTCCAGGCGGGGCTTGTACCAGGGCTCCACCCTTGTCCTAGAAGGCCAACGCCCTAATAAGATATTAATTGACGTCCAAAATTCGATGACAGGAATGATTAGGTTTGGATATAAGGGTAATGAAAGGGAATGGGCCATTAAAGTGATAAATTGGCACATTTTCAAGTGATGGCTTATGTGTCTCGTGTAGATTGATCAGCAACATTTAGGCGTGTGCCGTGAATGAAATTAAGTGCGAGGTTGTCTAGGATGGGGAGTAATAAAGGGTAAAACCCCAAGGTTTCATTGTTTTAGAGTTTATGAGTTATTCACCTTTAATAAGTATAAAAATTGATTTAACTGAAAAGATTTTGAAAGTTAAGAGTGGATAATTATCTGGATAATCTTCAATGTAATCAAAGAAAAGCTCGTGGATTAGAATGTTGTAATTAATGAATTTTTTTATTAATTTTATTATTTGATTTTTTTCTGTATTATAAAAGACATTATCTTTAGGATCCAACATGTCTTTATATTTGGATTTTAAATCACAGGTTGCTTTGAGAATAATTATCTGGGTAATCCAAACATTGCAGACGAAATTTTATTTTGACTCTTAAAGGTATTCCCAGACATAATCATGATGATTAAACACTTCTTTATAATTTCCTGATGGTAAATTACATGATTCTATATATTACATGATCCCTTAATGTAATTATATGGATACCTTATAATGTATTAAAAGATAATATTGAGGTTAGATTTAATAATAAATCATTTCCAACTTGGACATATTTTCTTGTATATTTATTCCTGAACATTGTTTTTAAACACACCCTCATAATTATATTTAAATCAGGCAATTCTGTTATAATAAGTATTTGCATAGAGTACAATATATTAATAAAATAATATTTGATATGAAAGTAAAATAAGCCATTAATTAATTCTTTTCGAGGATTAAAATTATTGTTTGACCTTTTCTGAAGCATTCATAGACGTAATATTTAAAAATCATGACTTTGCATTTAGTAGCACCTTCAAATCAGTATATGAAAATTATTGATTGAACGAAGTTAGAAGTTTAACTTTTTTTCATCCTATCGTCTCTCTCGTAATACCTATTATAACAATATGTGATACTACTACTACTGCAGTATCATACTAGTGACCATGTCACTACTATATCACACCTTTTTTTTTAATTATCATATTACATCTTGATTTCTAAGATAAAATAACTTTCTTAAAATACCAAAAGGGGTTTTGTTTCATTTCGCATTCACAATTTTTCAGAGTAGATTTTACATGCTGTGATACAAGGAGTCTGCTAAATTGCAACCAAAAGATGCATAATATATTCCGTAAAATATTTCAGAAGTAGTTGCTCATAGTTGTAAATATCAAACGAAACACGAATCAGACGGTTTTACTTTTTAATTAACACTAACATTATAGTAGAATTATTCTGTTACTATCTCCATCTTTAACCTATGCTACTATTTCCATATTTGTTTACTTTAGTAACTGGAATCGAACCTCCATTCTTTTTTTTTTTTCAGTAGTTAGTGGGTAATACTATCGGACACGAGCAACTTGCTGTTTTAATACAAAAAAAGAATATGTTCCATTTATGTATAATAAAAAGCAATACTTAATACATTTGTATTAATAAGCTTTATAATTTATGTACATATGCACGATTTATACAAACTTATTTAAGGCTTGAAGAAAAATATTCACAAATACTTGACTTGAAAAGAATGTAAAAAAAAAGTTGCTTATAGTCGCAAACGTCAAAAGAAACTACAATGAGACGGTTTTATGTTTAGAATTACTCTGCAACGATTCCATCGTTCTCTGTTAAGATTTCTATATTTCAAAGTAGTAATTTTTATTTACTTCTGTGGCTGAAATCAAACCTCAATTATCTTTTTTCACTTGTTAGTGAGGCAATACCAGCAATTTGCTTTTTTTAATACAAAAAGTATATTTTCCTTTTGTATTAAAAAGAAAATTGCTTGTATTAATAAAATCGCTAAATGCCCACTAACTAAATGCCAATGGTCGCTAAATTGCCCACTAACTAGTGAAAAAAAGAGAATGGAGGTTCAATTCCAGCTGCAGAAGTAAATAATTACTATTTTGAAATATACTTTATTTTATTTAAACTCTCACTTTTTATTTAATTTATATTCACTTTATTCACACTTGAAATTTTCACTTTATTATAAAGTGTTATTTAATACGTTTGTATTAATAAGCTCGTATATGTATGCAATCACTATTTATGCAAACTTACCTAAGGCTTGAAGAAAATATTCACGAATACTTGACTTGAAAAAGAGTGTAAAAAAATGCTTCTTACTGCACGTTAAATTTTTTCTACTCGTGTATGATCTAATGCACTTTATTTTCTCTTGTTAGACTGCAGTGACTAACTTTCGTTTTTTCTTTTCTTTTTTTTCTTTCAGGCTGCTTGCTATTCAGGAGCAAAGTGTTTCAATCAGACAGAGAGGAATCAAGAAGTTGCCACAACCATCTCAATCGTTGTCCAAAATGGAGACGAGATACAGTAAGGGATGAATATTCATTCATCAGTTTTTTCCTCTTTCATGAATTATTCATGTCTATACTCACCTTTCAAGTTAGAGTGGTGTGTACCAGGATCAAAAAGTTAGAGTGGTACGCGCTGGATTAGCATGAAGTTAAATAAAAAACAAAAATGCGTTTCAAGTTATCTTTGAGCGTTAACGCATGAGGCTGAATTCAATTTATTCTGCGGTAACATAATATGAATCTTTTTTTTTTTTTTCGTTTCATTGTTTTTAAAAAAAATTTTTGCTATTTCTTTTCTGGAAATTTCTTTCATGGAAAAATATGAAAGTTTTAGAAATTGTGAATAGATTGAATTCAGTGAATGGATGTTGGATGTGGAAAATTGTGATAAATAACTTTGTAGTGAACTGAGTTCATGAATTTCATTGTATTGCAATTTCTAAAGCAAATTAAATTTTAAATCAACTAAATTTTTATTATTAAAAAATAATAAATATAAAGATGAAATATAATCTGAAATCAGAAAGATACAAACTATGCTTTCCAAATTACAGCTCTAAGTCATGTTTCAACTATTAATACCATAAAAATAGGTCATGAATGTAGACTTTTCTCTCAGTCTAGCGAAGTTTTAACGACAGAGGGTGGCAATCTAGGGGTATATTTCAAAGCGACATAAAGAAGCGTTGGTTTTCTCTCAACAACACATATTTAATGAATATATTTACATCAATATTTACAGAAAGTATGGATACATTCACAACCATTTTCTGCCGCTGCTTGACGCAGCGTCTCCCATGTCTGTTAGCTTTCTCCCTCTCTTGCCCAACTACGGGGGTTTTTCCCTTCTTCCAGGGCCAGAGTTCAAAAGTTCAATACTGCCACTACATGGCAAAAGGTTGGTGTGAAAGGCACATAGTCCGTGATGTGTTTCCATCTGGTGCTTAGCAGGCAAACGAATCCTACATGAATGTACTTAAAAACTATTGAGAACTTTCTACAAAGTACTTATGATTTATGATCATTAACTCAGGTTAAGTTTTTTGTGTTTCTTAGACTTTTAAATTTGCGAGTTTTTTTCACCATGGTTCACCTCAATGGCGATATTTAAGCTTTTCTGTGATAGATTAGTAAAAGTATAATTGGCATATCTTTATATAATTCTTCTGTCCGTGTATCTGTCACTGGAATCCTCCTAAATAGTTTGAACGATTTTGGTGAAATTTTTTGTGTTTATGAGTGGTCCATTTCAGTGTTTATGTATTGTGTGGTTCCCTGGATGGTTTAGATTTATAATTGGGTCTGGTAGGCGCTGCAATCGAGTTCTTTTGCCCTTGTATTTGTCATTGAACTCCACCTAAACGTCTGGACCGATTTTGATGAAATTTTTGTGTGTGTTTGACAATGTACGAAGATTGTTTTTATGCTATTCTCTTTATTGTAAGAAGCCACCAGATGGTGCTGAAGCATATCAATTTCTATATCGTTCAATCAATCGCTATGAAAATTGGTAATAATCTGTATTCGAGTATGAAAAATATACTCGCGCTATCCACTTTATTATTACTTGCAACCAGATGGTGCTGCAGCCTTTTTCATCTTATATACCGTTCAAACGATATCTGTGAAAATTAGTATGCACATGGAACATGGAGAATATATTCGTGATATGTAATTTTCCACAATGCATTTTTTTTTTCTTGGCAGGACAACGTATGCCGGATTCTGTTAGTATTTCCATATATTAGAGTATAATTAGCATCATTTATTGACCAAATCATTTATTGTAGTAAATATATTCGAATAAGCAATTCAAATTGTATACAATTTTCACAGATTGGTAATTAAATTGTTAAAAAATTATTAAATATTTAAAAAAATATTCGCCAATATATAAACTCATGTTTGGGAAAATTGCAACACCATGAAGGACTTACTCGAGTGAGCTGAAATTTTCAGGAAATGCAAATTAGCGCCTGATATGCAAATGATTAGAATTTCAAATCCGTAGCGCATGCGTATGCTGAGCAGCGCCCTCTGAACGGCGGATGGATCCGAATAAATAGACGGTTGTAGCGAGGCGTGTATGGTTATCGGTGGTTATCTGCTAGTGGTAAACGTTAGCTCAATCGTTAGTTATGCATCTTCGACGAAAGAGAGCGAGATTTGAACAACTTACAGAGTTTGAACGGGGAGAGTCATCGGCCTTCGTGAAGCTGGATTGTCTTATCGTGCAGTAGCCGCTCATGTGCAGCGTAACAGCAGCACAGTGATGCGTCTTGGAAGCAGTGGACGGACGAGTGTCGGACAACTCGGAAATCCGGGAGTGGATCCCGGGTGGGACGTCAGCTCGCGATGATAGACACCTTGGCGCTGACGGACCGCACAGCTTCCTCTAGACAATTGGCAGCACAGTGGTCAATAGCTAATGGTGTTTCATTGTGTGCTTCCTCAATTCATAGAAGTCTGCAGCAGCGTGGACTGCGCGCAAGGACTCCTTTATACAGGATCCCTCTCACGCTAAGCCATCGCCGTCTGCGGCTACAATGGGCCGCTCAGCATAGAGGCTGGCGTGCTGATTGGCAGCATGTAGTGATTTCTGACGAATCCCACTTTAATTTGTGACCATGATGGCCGCATTCGTGTCAGACGCTATGCCGGTGAACGCCACCTTCCGGAGTGCATTATCGAACGCCACAGTGGACGAACACCCGGAGTTATCGTCTGGGGTGCCATAGCATATCATGGACGATCTCACCTCGTTAAGAATTGTGGGCACTCTGAACAGCAACCGGTACATCAAATGTTCTAAGCCCCAAGCTGTTCCCTTCCTTCAAGGCTTGCCAGGCGCTGTATTTCAACAGGACAATGCCCGCCCTCATATCGCTAGGACTGTTCAATCCTTCTTGCAACGCGGCAGGTACAGCTTCTTCCTCGGCCTGCGTATTCCCCGGAT
The DNA here is from genome assembly GCA_021605095.1 of Caerostris extrusa. NCBI lineage: Eukaryota > Metazoa > Arthropoda > Arachnida > Araneae > Araneidae > Caerostris > Caerostris extrusa. The sequence continues at coordinate 32,325 of BPLR01007080.1, read as the reverse complement.
ATGTCGCCGATTGAACATGTGTTGGATTTCGTTGGTCGGCGTCTCGCTCGTGATCCTCGTCCTGTTTCTTCTGCAGACGAACTTTGGGTGCGCATACAAACAATATGGAATGCTCTTCCTCAGGAAGACATAAAAACTCCACGCCACGTCGTGTAGCAGCACTTATTGAAACAAAATACTGATTCCGATCTCTTGTTATTGTTTGTTTGCTTTTGAACATTTAATCATTTATTTGTACCACTACTCGATTGTGTATTAAATTTCATTCAATTATGACCCTTCATGGTGTTGCAATTTTCACAAAACATGAGTTTATAAATAAAATTTTAAGGGTACTATCAACAAATTTAATAGAAACTTAAGAAATTGTAAAATAAGAATTTTAAAACAATTTTAAACTTGAAATCCTAAAAAACATTTTTACCATTTATTACTTATAGAAGTTTCTTTATTAAAATTTTGTCTGTACAATTTAATTTATTACTCAGCATTTTATTAAGATTAATTAAATTAAGCCTACTTTTGAATGATGAATGCAATTAAAATTTATGAATAATATCATTTGAAGGGAAAATAAAAGAAAGCTATTAGATTTTATTTTTGTATTTCAGTTTGAATAAATATTCCAATTCTCGTTATCTTACTTTTTTTCCACAATACCCAATAAATGATTTCAGACAAGACATCGACGTTACTCAAGTATTCTAATGAATAAGACAGTCCGAGGTCATTTCTATGAAATCCAGATTACAAATTAATGGGAAAATGTAATTCTTCTACAGAAGTAGTTCTTCTTCGATAATGAAATTCCCAATGCCGTACTTTGTCGAATGGTCAAAGTAAATCTGCAATTCCAATTTGCAATTCAAATTATTCCATTCTTTTCTTTCAATACTCTTTCGAACATTCAAATTCAGACTTTGAGTCGGAAAAAAATTGTTCTCACCGTTCTTCTTAATCGACCAATAGTGGTTGTTCCATTTTTGTCATGCAAACGAGCGACAACTCAATTTCACTCAAAAATTCTTTTCCTACCCCCTTCTTTACTGTCCTGTCTCCGTCCTCTGTAATTAAGCACTAACATCGAACGCTTCTATGGCAGTAAAGCCAACGAGCTTGCTTTTTCTTTGCTGTGCATGGTGTCATTAACGTCGCCGTTAAAAGGTGGCGCCTAAATCATAGCTTAACGACACTCACCCACTTCACTTCGATTTAGGTTAACTCTTCTTTCCAGTTTATTAGTTCGACATCCATTTCGCCATTTTTTATTTTTTTGGTCTTCAAGTTAACAATTTAATCAGGTGCTAGGCACTGGGAAATAAACTTTGAAGGAAAGCGTCATTACCGGTTCAGTACTAAGTTTCCAGATTTTTTATTTTATTTTCTATGCACTTAATGACTAGTATCGATAACATTTCCGAGGAAAATTGAAAATTTGTAACGCTGGATAATGATGCTTAGATTTTCGTCTACTTGAAATTACTTACATTGAAATGATTTACTGAAGTTTGTATTGAAATTACTTCTTATATGTGCATTCTAAAATTGATGTTATTTAAATTTAGATTATTTCTTACAATTAAATAAACATTTTGAGAAAAATCTTTTTTTTTTTTCAATCTCTATAACAATCTTGTTTCATAAGACATTTTAATTCATTTGAGAGACTTCTAATAAACACAATCTATGTTTTTTATTAGAAAGCTTTCAATTGATTGAAAATGTCTTATGAAAAAAGATTGTTGCATCAAAAAGTTTATGGTGTAATATTTAATAATTCATTTCCTTTACTGTAAAAATGATTAATAATTTTATTCAGGGAAAATGTATCAACAATGGTAATAAAATTTTGTCTTTAATGCTTTGTTTACAAATAAAAATAAATTATGAATAAGATTGGTTGAAAACAGATTTTGAATAAAGAGAAAAACCTTTATTAGTATCTAATACATTTTATCAATGGTTCAATCCTATGGCGGCTTTGTTAAACATGCTACTTGAACGGATATGCTACTCTGTTATGTTACCATAGTGGATCTGGAGTAGCAGCGAGTTTTGTATGATGTGCCAGTATAATTGTCACCAGTCATGTTCGATGGGTTTCAAATCTAGAAAAAGGGAGGCTAAGGCAAAGATGCAAGCTTGCATGGGAAGAATGTTTTTTAACATTATATGCGTAGTAGAGGGGTAGTAGAGTCATTTTGCGGAGTGCACTACGAGGAGGTAGATCTAAGTTGTACTCCAGAGATCCAGAAAAAAATACCTTGGTTCTCTCTTTTATACAGTGATTTTATGGGGCACTACAGATACCATGATGCACAACTGAGCAGAAATGCTAATAATTTAACTATACTAATGAGGTTAATGTACGGAGCAAATTATTGCTCCTTGTTGCATTTTAGATGGGCAATAGTATATATTCATATGCTTTCATGTTAAACAAATAAATATCCACGTTATCAAATATAACAGAGAGATGAATATGATGTGCAAAAGCTATAATAGACATGCTTAAAGCAAAGGGAAAAACAAAAAAAAAAAATTACCAGATTCATAGACCATATAAATATAAGATTAAAATAATATTCAGACAAAGCTAGTATGCTAAAACCAAACGTCCGTATTCGAATAACGTAATAACCGATAATAAGCATCAGTGAATTATTAAATCACTCCTATCTGGAGGTGGGATTAGTTTTAATCACGTAACGACAGAAAATCAATGCGCTCGCTGCATTCTGTGCTTGATCTGAATTAATCATTGTAGCATTAAAGCGGAAATGAGGCGGCTTAAGATTTCCGAGGATTGAGCACATCATCTTATCTGGAAGGCCCAATCCGGTGGAATTCAAGCACATGAATTTTCGCTCCAGAAATTAGATCTCGTCGCCAGTTAAATCGGACAGGAGGTTTCAAACCTCATTACTTCGCATTCTCATTAGTAAGGGAAATCATGATTTCAGAATAGTGGTTACTTGAGTATAACTAAAATGGAATGTCACCTTAGGCATTACTAAGGCTCAGTTGGCGAGTCTAATGATGAATTAATATACAGCCATCACAACACACCCGCTAACTAGATGGTGTAAATATAATGGAATTAGCTGAAACTGTGAAGTCTAATCTAAATCGCCTAAAAACATTCTTTTTGCTCCAATTTCTAAGCATTTATTGAACCAAACAAAATAGCATGAAAATAAGTTTTAGATTGAAATTTGAATTTGTGTTTTTTAATTTCTTTTCCACATATAGAAAGGTAAACATAAACAATTTCCACAATGATTTTAAATAATGCTTACTTAAATGTAAATAATTAATAAATATTTATAAATTGTGGCAATATAAGTAGGAAATTAAGATGTAGTTCTAAATGAAATAACTTCTGCTGAAACTATAAAGTTTAGTTTAAATTACCGAAAACATTTTTTTACTCCAATTTTTAAGCATATATTGGACCAAATAAAACAACGTGAAAATAAGTTGTGGATTGAAATTCAATTTTTATTTTTTTTTATTTTTCCGCATAGGAAGGATAAACATAAGCAATTTCTACAATGATTTTGATAATGATTGCTTAAATGTAAATAATCAATACATATTAATAAATTAGGCAATATAAAAGGAATTTAAAACATAAGTTCTAAAAGAAATAAGTTCTGAAATAACTTCTGTATAAAAGTCTAATTTAGATAGCCAAAACATTTTTTTGAGCATATATTAGAGACCAAATAAAATGGCATGAAAAGAAGTTTTGGATCGAAATTTGAACTTTTGTTTTTTTTAATTTCTTTTCAAATATGGAAAGATAAACATAAGCAATTTCCACAATGATTTTGGATTATGATTGCTTAAATGTAAATAATTATTACATATTAATCATTTGAGGCAATGTAAGTAGAACCTAAGATATATAGTTTTGAATGAAATAACTTCTGCCGGAATTCTGAAGTCTAGTTTAAGTAGCTGAAAACCTTTTTCTTTTTAAAACATAAATTTTGATTAGAATTTGATTTTTGTTTTTTTATTACTTTTTCACTTATGGATAAACATAAGCAATTTTTACAGTGAGTTTGGATTGTGGTTATTAAATGTTAATAATCAATACATATTAATAAATAGTGGCAATATAAGTAGAAATCTATTATATAAGTTCTAAATGAAATAACTTCTGCTAAAACTATAAAGCCTAGTTTAAATCACCGAACACATTTTTTCTCCTATTTTAGTATATATTGCACCAAACAAAATGGTGTGAAAATAAGTTTTGGATTGAAATTTGATTTTTTTTTTTTTTTTATTTCCTTTCCACATATGAAAAGATGAGAAGACCAGTGATTTATAAGCAATTTCAAAAGTGATTTTGGATAATAAAATATTATTTTGGAAATTAAATGTAAATAATCAATGCATAATAATAAATTGTTTCAATATAACGAACCTAAGATATAAGTTCCTTTTCAGAACAAAAAATGTTTTTTTTTGCGTTCTACAAAATATTGTTCAAGACATCACTTAAAAACAAATAAAAAATTAATAAGCTCAAAAAATGAGATTTTTCTTTATCATTTATTTTTTTTTATAAAAAAGTTTTAATTTTATTGTGAACTTCACGAAACAACTTGCTGTTGTTGAACGTTGTTGCTAATTATATTCTTTCTCAAAATAATGATACATGCATTTTGTAACCGGAACAGATTTAAATGATTTATCAAAGATTTTTCCTATAAATTCTATGTATAATTGTAACCAAGCATTTTTAAAATTATATAATATTTTATTTAAAATATACTTAAGTTGCTTAAAATATAACTACTGCTTGATTTTTCTTTAAAAGCATTTTAGGGATTACCTGAATTTTTATTTAAGGTAAATAAACTTATTTTTGTTGTCATTTCACTGGTCTACTTAAAGGTTAGTTATATGAAAAATTTGCACAATGATTTTTGCAATTAATGTAGCTGATTTGTTTTTATGTAATTGGGATATTTGAGGGGAATTTGTAGTGTTTTAATTAATATTCTTATCCATAAAGAGTGACTAGTTGAATATGCTCTTAAATATTTGTTTAAAAACAAAAAGTGCATCCTTTGTATAAAAAAATGTTTTTTTTTTATTTTTATTCCATTCATCATCTACCATTAACAATTATGATCTTTATTCATGAACATTTGTCTCATTTACGAATACAACTGCCCATTAATTATCATATTGTTATGAATATTTATAGGCAATAGAATTTAATACTTCAATAAAGATATTTCACAGTTATATAGGTTTATAATTCGCACCTACATCGATTTGACAACCATTGCGCCCGTATGAATATTTCTGTTAATATTCATGATACACATACAGAATATTCTGGTCTAATTCTCGGTAACGTATAGAAGTGTCATCTTCCACTTTATTTATCTTTAATTCATGAAGTTTTCTTTTTTTTCTCAGTATAGTACCAAAGAATTTAATAATACCTAACCGTAAATAATTTGAATGAAATGTTTGTAAGGAATAATTTGAGTTAGATTCCCATTCAATCTCTCGATATTCTTGAAGTAAGGTTCTTAAAATGTATCATCTTGTTATTTATCGTAGAATGAACAAACATTATTAAAAGTAACTTTATTATTAATAATAACAGTTACAATAAATCTGAACTACTTAAAATAACTATTCAGATCATTTTAAATAAATTTAAGAAAATATTCCGAACAATAAATACAAAAGTAATAATTTTTTAAATCACTTGCATTCAAAACGTTAAATAATCTTTTCAAATGTTGCGATGTTTTCTCTGCCAAAATGGAATATATCAAGTACTTTCAGCTTTATCCAGGGAAACCTTCTAAACTTTACAACATATTATTATCACAATATGAAAAGAGTACTATTAGAGTGACATCTGTAAAATTCGTTACGCCAACTCCAACCTAATGAAAGGGCTTTCTAGCGTATACATTTATGATCGCTATCATCTATCTGTTCAGCATTGTTTGTTGAGTTTGGAGTTGAACTCTTTTAGTTTCAAACCCACCAGGTATTTCTGGAGATTAAATAGAAAATTAATTTTTAGTGTTGCCTTCTATTCTTACTATTAAGCAATTTTACTGGACGTTTATTATTTCCGAAAGAAAATATTGGATCATGGTTATCATTTTTAATATACAAAAATACCAATTCGGTTAAGTTCTTTTATCTTTTTATAGATTAGAACATTTTATATACATAAATTACCTCACTAGAAATTTGTTGCTGAAGCTGGAAATAATATAACATAAGTTTTAATTTTTAATTCAACTAACTCTTTTTATTCGGAGTAGTGGAAAAGGAGAACAGCAGTTACGTGACGACACTGAGTTTAATTTTGGTTAATAATTTGTATTATAGTTGTCAAAATAATATAATAAATAATGATAAATAGAAATAAGTAAATTCCATAGTGATTGAGATAGCATGTGGAAGAATCTCGCATTCTATTGGAATGCACGTGAATTTTTTTTCAGATTTTATTTCATATGTTAAATATATGTGAGCCATTTACTTTCTAAATGTCCTCTTGGAAGGTATTAAACTATTTTCCAGGATACCTATTAAGTACATCTTCATATTTGTGGTGAGGATGGGAAGTTTTTAATGTTCTGTTAATGTTGTTTCTGATTCCTGATATGGTCTATCTATTAGACCAAATCCATAAATCTCTAAAAAAAGTCCAAGAATAGAAGGGGTACAGAAATAAACTCGTTCAATATAAAATCTAGACATATATGAGAGGGCAATGCTGAGTCTATACTTGCTTGAATCCTACACTTGAAGGTCCAAAATCTTCTGCCCTTGCTCATAGCTGTCAAAAGTGATATGCAAAAGTTTTTTACAGCACCCCCCCTCCCAAAGCAGGGTTCCACCAGGGCGATTTTTAGTACTAGTCATGTGCTTGGAGGGACATTCCAGAGATCCTTAATTGTCTTCCCAAATTCGGAGAACACCTTACTATAAATGCAAAGCATATCGGACTGAAACATTTCCGAAGAAGCAACCTTTGCTAGAGAATCCAAAATCTCGTTGCCACTAATTCCGACATGTGAAGGAATCCATTGGATGTGCACCTCGGAATTAACTGAAAGTCTAGAAAGCAATTTCAGGATGGAAATGCAGCCATGTCCCCAACACTTGTCCAGCTACTTAGATGTCGACCTGAGGATCTGCTGTTAGTAAGCATCCATATATCCACTAAATCAGGCTCAGCAATATTCTCAACATAGGTCAGGCCTGTCTCGATAGCGATCAGTTCAGGAATTAGAGAGGAATTAGAATTTTAATTAGAATACTAACACATAGTAGGAATTATAATTTTTTTTTTTTGTCTAAATGTAACAGTTGTAGACCTAATGAAGATACCACTATCAGAATATAGCCTTGGTCACTCTTGCTATTTAATGTTCTTGAAAGTCTATAAATTAGTCTGTTTTTATAAAAGTTTCAATAAATCAGACAAAATGCAATTTATAAGGAAAAAATATGAATGAATATCGTTGAAATACATCTTAATTAACAAAAGTCATTTATGTCTTTCAGAATTTGGATTGACATTGATGAGACGATCGCAAACCACACCACTGAAGTTGCAGTTATAAGTGAGCCTGATTCGTTGGTGAAATGCGACTTCGAACACCAGAAAACTGTAATGACCTCTGAAATGAAGAACATCACATTGGAAGATGAGATCTTACATCCAGGAGAAGTTAACATGCTAGGTAAGATTATACAAAATATAATATCTTATTTTTAAGAAGTTTTAAATATAATATTTAAAACAACAATATTATGTTAAATATATCTAATAAATTATGATTTTAACCTAATCTTAAAATATATTAATTTAATATTTTATAATAAAATAATTTTAATTGGATATTTACAAATAAAGCAGAAAACAGTTTTTAATAAATAATTGTTTTTGATATTTTTACCAAATCTTTTATTTGAGAAATTTCTTAAAAATTTTCACATTTAATTTAATGTATTGTTGTTAATATTTTTTTAAAAGAATATTTTATATATATATATAAAAAATTTTGCTCTCTATTTTGAAAAAAATTGCAACTAAAAAATTCCAATTAAAAATGTGATATTTTGGTTATTTTTAGAATACTATATCTTTTAAATCAAATGCATAACTATTAAAATGTATGTAATATTTAAATGTATGCATTATTTGAAGTTATGATAGTTAAATAAACATTTTGTTGAGGCGGGACCTTTAGTAACTTGAAACAAATGCTTGTTCTTGATTTAATGGTGAAGTGAGTATGTAAACGAGTGCGGAATGTTCATTTGGGAAATGAGTATGATTCTTTTTACGTCTCAATCACTCATTAGTGCATGCTTTAATGTATTTTGCAGTGAAGGTGTCACGTGACGCTGAGTGCGACATCATCTGGAGCCTGAAAATTAAAGTTCAGGAACATGAATGCCGGAAAAATAAGGATCAGACGCTCTGCTCCGGAAAAGGATTTTGCGATAACTTCTCCAACACGGTGAGTGGAATTATAAAACTCCTTTCTGAATTATACATTTAAAGTTTATGAGGAAAGTTACTAAATAAATAAAAGCAATTTTAAGAACTCAAGAAGAATAAGAAGAAAGTATTTTGAATTTTCTTTTAGAAGTTTGAAACTTTTTTTCTAAAATATTTTGTAGACAAATTAAAATTCCATTCAAAGAATTATGAACGAAAACATTTTATTTAAAGGTATACAATTTTTTTGCGGGAAATTAAGTAATAACGTATGTGTAATAAATCAAAAATAATTTTTGACCTGATTATCCACTACTTATTCTCTATTTGCCAACACTTTGGGGTTTTGTTTATTCAAGAGCTTCAATCTATAAAACTAATATTAAACTTTCGAGAAATGTTAAGGAAGAGTGTGATATTACAGAAACTATTTTCATTCATTCATTCATAAATAAAAAAACTTAGGGATTGATGGCGATTGACTAGTGCTCTAGCACTTGATGCGATAACTTTCGAAAATTTGAGTTTTTGCGATGCTTAGGTATCAGTCTAATATGATATGTCTAATTGACACTGTCTAATATAGTTGCTGAGTCTATATAATAAAAGTCTAACTCTACCCCGTAAAAAGAAATCATCTATTGTCTCAGAATCAGCCAGTAGGCAGACAGCCTTTGGCCCACCATGGGGCTATTATATCCCAATGAAGAAGAAGAAATAAAACTCCTTCTTGTGTAAAAAACAATGCTTGAAAAATTGGAAATGTTTAAATTTTAAGGATCTAACTCCAAACAGCTAATTAATGCACTCAATATACTTACATTACAGATGATACAACTATTATTATTCTTCAATGGCGCGAAAGCCCCATGGTAGGCCAGTGTCTTCTGCCTACTGATAGATTTCGAAACATGAGACGCTACTTTCTTTTTACGTGGTATAGTTCTTCAGACCTACACTCAACAGTCATATTAGTATCGAGATCCATAGTCTAAAGTGGATTCTGAACCACTGCAAACCCCCATGTCACCTCCGGAACTTGTGGTAGTTAGTGGCAGAGCGCTAGTTACTGGGTCATCAGGCCCGATTACGACCAATAGTTTGGAAAATTTCTTTATTATGACTTGATGAAGCGCAGCCCTTAACTTTTGTCCATCCTCTTGTACGTGTTCATAGAAGATTGGTTTACATCGGGGTAATTACAGAGTAGGGCCGTCAGCCTAACTCCGAACGTTCTATAGTCATATTAGATCGGGACTTACAGTTTAATATGGATTCCGAGCCACTAACATACGTCCATGTCACCGCCAGATACCAAAGTGTTCACAGAAGAACGAAAATGAGCTTAAAAATTTCACCAAAAAATTTATATTTATTATAAAGAGATTGTAATTAATCTCTAAACGTATTTATTACGGATTTCTTCAAAAATTGAACAGAAATGTAATTGCCAACATTTTAAAACATTAACAAAAAAAAAAAAAAAAAAAAAAAAAAAACTGGCGCTGAAAGGCACGTTTTACGACATTTTTCTTTATCCTTTTTTAGTGTCCATCATAAATGCCACAAATTCTGATAAAAATGCACACAACATCGAAATTGTTATGCATCATACCGGCATTATTTCCTGCAATCCCATAAATCGAAACATTTTTCGCGTTTACCCTGACATTTATGCGCGTCGAAATGCCAAAAAGTGAAACGACTCCTTCTCCGCTTCCAGCATATTTTATAACCATTCCTATTTCCTCGTTATCGCATTGCGATTGCCAATACACAAGGAATAAAAAAAAAACCACCCCGCAAGCCCTTTTAGCGATCGAATCTTGTTAGGAGAGTTCCTGGACCCCGAAATCGACGTTACATAGATCACAAATAATATACCTAATCAGATATCTTGTCATATTGAGCAGTATCGTCGCACATAATGGCGAGGTGCTTTTGTGAAACAGTTTTATGGACACTTACTGGTGATATCGGATGCTTTGCAGCTATTAGAAATTTTGTGAGATATACAACGAAAAAAAATTCAAAGTACCAATAAATAATTTATCATAATGCGTTTGATCAGTTTTATAACAAAATATAAAATTATACTTATTATTTATCAAATTATGTTTAAATGGAAATTAAGATCTTCGAAATAACAATTTAATTAAAAGCGATATTATTTTACAACTTTGGAGTCTTTTTAATTTTTGATGCATTAATATTAAAAAAAGGCAGCGTTTTTTTATTATTACTAATTTTGTTTCTGTTAACAAATTCAAATGCAAATTCTTCAATGGTGCAAATACCCTGAGATGGGTCCAGGCCAACTGTCTACTGGCAAATTTCGAAACAGGAGATGTAGGGGTTGTCAGGGTTGTTAGCCTAAATCCAATAGTTATATTAAACAGGGACCTACAGTTTAAAGTGGATGCCGAACCATTAGAAACATCCATGGCACCGCTGGGACTCGACTCTGTCGTAACGAGCGCTAATAACTCGGCCATCAGGTCCCGATACAACCATTAGCTTATGAGAATTTTCTTTAATATGACTTGATGAAGTGTGGACTTTTACCTTAGATCGTTTTGTACTTGAAAGAAGAGGAAAATGATCTTGAAAAATTTCACCAGAAAATATGTTTTTTATGATAAAAATACTTTAATTTCTTTACATATTTTTACTGTGTCATCAGAAATTCAAAATAAATTTAATTGTCAACATTTTAAAAGACTAACAGTGAAAAAAACCCTGCCGATGAAAGGCATGTTTTTACGACATTTTTCTTTATCCTATTTTTAGTGTCCATCATAAATACCACAAATTCTGATAAAAAATGTACACAACATCAAACTTGCATGCATCACACGGCATTATTTCCTGCAAACCCATAAATCGAAACATTTTTCGCGTTTACCCTGACATTTATGCGCGTCGAAATGCCAAAAAAGTGAAAACGACTCCTTCTTCGCTTTCAGCATATTTTATAACCATTCCTATTTCCTCGTTATCGCATTGCGATTGTCAATACACAAGAAATATAAAAAAACACCTCGCAGCCCTTTTAGCGATCGAATCTTGTTAGGAGAGTTCCTGGACCCCGAAATCGCCGTTACATAGATCACAAATAATATACCTAATCAGATATCTTGTCATATTGAGCAGCATCATCGCACGTAATGGCGACTGCTTTTGTGATGTAGTTTTATGGACACTTACTGGCGATATCTGATGCTTTGCAGATATTAGAATTTTTGAGGTGTACTAAAAAAAAAAATCAAAATAGCAATTACAAAATAGCAAAATACAATTATCAGCTAAATGTCTTTGACCTTTTTGTAACAAAATAAAAATTATAGGTATCAGTTATCAAGTTATGTTTAAACCAAATTAAGAGCTACGATATAACAATTCAATTAAAAGCGATATTATTTTACAACTTTGGCGTCTTTTTAATTTTCGATGCATTAATATAAAAAATGGCAACTTTTTTTTTTTTTCTTATTTCTAATTTTGCTCTCTTAACACAGACAAATACTTCAATTTTGTAACAACTATATGATGGGTCCAGGTCATTTGCCTACTGGCAGATTTCGAAACAGGAGATGATTTTTTTTTTATACGGGGTAGGTTTGTCAGCCCTAAATCCAACAGGCGAATTAAACAGTGTCCTGCAGTTTAAAGTGGAGTGGAACCATGGTAAAAACTGGAACTCGAAACCTATGGTACTGAGCGCTAGTTACTATCAGGGCCCCATACAACCATTAGGTTGTAAGTATTTTCTTTTAATATGACTTGATGAAGTGTAGGCTTTACTTTTACATAGTCTTATACGAGTTCAGAGAAGAGGAAAATGAGCTTGAAAAGGTCTCACCAGAAAATTTATTTCTTATAGTTAGGAGATATTAATTAATATCTTTACATATTTATAACGGATTTCCTCAACAATTAAAAAAAAAAATTTCATTGTCAACATTTAGAACATAACAGAGGAAGAAAAAAACTGACGTTGGAAGGCAAACTTTTACGACATTTTGCTTTATCCTATATTTAGTGTCCATCATAAATGCCACAAATTCCGATAAAAATGTACACAACATCAAAATTTCATGCATCACAACGGCATTATATCCTGCAAACCCATAAATCGAAACATTTTCGCGTTTATCCCGACATTTATGCCCGTCGAAACGCCAAAAAAGTAAAACGACTCCTTCTCCGCTTCCAGCATATTTTATAACCATTCCTATTTCCTCGTTATCGCATTGCGAATTGTCAATACACGAGGAATAAAAGGAACACCTCGCAGCCCTTTTAGCGATCGAATCTTCTTAGGAGAGTCACTGGACCCCGAAATCGACGTTACATAGATCACAAATAATATACCTAATCAGATATCTTGTCATATTGAGCAGCATTGTCGCACATAATGGCGAGGTGCTTTTGTGAAGCACTTTTATGGACACTTACTGGTGATATCTGATGCTTTGCAGATATTAGAATTTTTGAGGTATACAACGAAAAAAATTCAATGCACCAATAAATGTTGTCATCTAATGCGTTTGATCAGTTTTAGAACAAAATATAAAATTATACTTATAAGTTATCAAGTTATGTTTAAATGGAAATTAAGATCTTCGAAATAACAATTTAATTAAAAGCGATATTATTTTACAACTTTGGAGTCTTTTTAATATTTGATGCATTAATATCAAAAAAGGGAACAGCGTTTTTTTTATTATTACTAGTTTTGTTCTGTTAAGACAGACAAATACTTCAATGGTGCAAAATACCCTGAGATTGGTCCAGGCCATCTGTCTACTGGCAAATTTCGAAACAGGAGATGTAGGGTTGTCAGCCCTAAATCCAATAGTTATATTAAACAGGGACCTACAGTTTAAAGTGGATGCCGAACCATTAAAAACATCCAAGGCACCGCTGGGACTCGACTCCTGTGGTATCGAGCGCTAATAACTCGGCCATCAAAGTCCCGATACAACCATTAGTTTATGAGAATTTTCTTTGATGTAGTGCGGACTTTTACCTTTAGATCGTTTTGTACTTGAAAGAAGAGGAAAATGATCTTGAAAAAGTTTCACCAGAAAATATGTTTTTATGATAAAAAATACTTTAATTTCTTTACATATTTTTACTGTGTCATCAGAAATTCAAAATAAATTTAATTGTCGACATTTTAAAAGACTAACAGTGACAAAAAACCCTGACGATGAAAGGCATGTTTTACGACATTTTTCTTTATCCTATTTTTAGTGTCCATCATAAATGCCACAAACTCTGATAAAAATGTACACAACATCAAAATTGCATGCATCATACGGGCATTATTTCCTACCATCCCATAAATCGAACAATTTTCGCGTTTACCCTGACATTTATGCTCGTCGAAATGCCAAAAAAAAGTGAAACGACTCCTCCGCTTCCAGCATATTTTATAACCATTCCTATTTCCTCGTTATCGCATTGCGATTGTCAATACACGAGGAATAAAAAAAACACCTCGCAGCCCTTTTAGCGATCGAATCTTGTTAGGAGAGTCACTGTACCCCAACATCGAAGTTACACAGATCACAAATAATAATATGCCTAATCAGATATTTTGTCATATTGAGCAGCAGCATCGCACGTAATGGCGGGGTGCTTTTGTGAAGCAGTTTTATGGACACTTACTGGAGGTATCTGATGCTCTGCAGATATTAGAATTTTGTGAGATAGGAAAATAAAACACAAAATAGCAATAAATTTTGTTGATCAGTTTTGAAAAAAAAATGGAATACATACTTATCAGTTATCATCTTTAATTGGAAATTAAGAGCTACGATATAACAATTGAATTAAAAGCGATATTATTTTACAACTTTGGAGTCTTTTTAATTTTTGATGCATTAATATAAAAAACAAGTAATCAACGTTTTTTTTTCTTTTCTTATTACTTACTTTGTTCTGTTTACACAGATAAATTCTTCAGTGGTGCGACGACCCTGAGATGGGTTCAGGCCATCTGCCTTCTCCCGGATTTCGAAACAGGAGATGTTTTCTTTCTTACGGGTAGGATTGTCAGCCCTAAATTCAACAGTCATATTAAACAGGGACCTACAGTTTAAAGTGGATTCCGAACCACTACAAACATCCATGACACTGCAGAGATTCGAACCCTGCGGTAACTAGCGCTAGTCACTCGGCCATCAGGTCCCAATACAACCATTAATTTTTAAGAATTTCCTTTAATATGACTTGATGAAGTGTGAACTTTTTGCTTTTACATCGTTTTGTACTTGAAAGAAGAGGAAAATGGTCTTAAAAAGTCTCATCAGAAAATATGTTTTTATGATAAAAAAACTTCTTTAATTTCTTTACATATTTTTACTGTTTCACCGGAAATTCAAAATAAATTTAACTGCCAACATTTTAAAACATTAACAGCAGAAAAACTGCCGCTGAAAGGCTCATTTTTACGACATTTTTCTTTACCCTATTTTTAGTGTCCATCATAAATGCCAAAAATTCTGATAAAAATGTACACAACATCAAAATTGCATGCATCATATGGGCATTATTTTCTGCCATCCCATAAATCGAACCATTTTCGCATTTACCCTGACATTTATGGGCGTCGAAATGCCAAAAAAGTAAAACGACTCCTTCTTCGTTTCCAGAATATTTTATAACCATTCCTATTTCCACGTTATCGCATTGTGATTGTCAATACACAAGGAATAAAAAAACCACCTCGCTGCCCTTTGAGCGATCGAATCTTGTTAGGAGATTTCCTGGACCCCAAAATTGACGTTACATAGATCACAAATAATATACCTAATCAGATATCTTGTCATATTGAGCAGTAGCATCGCACGTAATGGCGAGGTGCTTTTGTGAAACACTTTTATGGACACTTACTGGTGATATCTGATGCTTTGCAGATAATAAAATTTTGTGAGATATACAAGAAAAAAAAATGTTCAGTGTAGCAATAAATTGTGTCAGCTAATGCGTTTGATAAGTTTTGTAACAAAATAAAATACATACATATCAGTTATCACGATATATTTAAATGGAAATTAATAGCTTCGAAATAACAATTTAATTAAAAACAGTATTATTTTATAACTTTGGATAATATCGGGAGTCTTTAATTTTCGATGCATTAATATAAAAAAATTGCAAGAATGTTTTTTTCTTCTATCAGAGATAAATTCTTCTTTTTTTCAATGGCGCAACAGCCCCAAAAAATTAACAACAGCCATCAAATAAATAATTTTGTGCCAAAGCCGTCTGCCTAGTGGCAGATTCGAAACAAGATATGTTTTTCTTCTCATGGGGTAGGGCTGTTAGCTCTACACTCAACAGTTACATTAAACTGGGATTAGATATTTTAATAAAATGTACGAGAATATTATGAGGAATACATTGTGACTAAAAGAACCCTCTAAATTTAATCTTAAATCCTTCTTAAGCCCGAATTAAAGGTCCAAAGAAGACATTATTATGCTTGTTGGACATAGCTATAAAAGCTTGTTATGAAAGAAAAAAAAAACATTTCAAGTAAAATTTATTTGTTTACGCAATTAAAAGTAAAATTTTGAAACAACGAAATTATTCAAAATGGTTTGTATTGCTGTTTTTAAAAAGATAAAATTGTTCTTATTTTTTTTTTATAGTAAAATTATTTGTAGGTATATTTCGGTAATATTATTATAATTTTTTCTATGCTTTTCAACTTGCGGTATATTGAAACATGGTCAGATATATTGATGCATTTAAAAAAAGTCCTTAGTTATTTTAAGAAATAGAACAAATAAAAAATTTTTCAACTAGTAATTAACTAGTTGAAAAATTATTAGTTTTTAATAGGTATACAGAAATAGAAAATATATATTTGATAGGTATAGTCAATTTGTATTTCTTAGGTATAGGAAACATGTAATAGGTAATAGAAAATATGGTAAACATGTAATAGGTAATAGAAAATATTGTAAACATGTAATAGGTAATAGGAAACATGTAATAGGTTTGCATATTTCTGTTTTTCAGAAAGTAGGTATAAGGAGACATTAAAAAAAAAAACCTTATATCTTTGAGAAAGATATAAGATTTCTTAAATTAACCAACGTGATAATTTAAAATTTTTAATTTAACGTTTTTTAAAACATCTTTCTAATTTGTGTTACACACGAATTAGAATTAGATTAATCTACAGTTAAATTTAATAAAAAAAAAAAAATTTCTTAATTCATATTATTTGAAATGTAATAAACTGAGACTAGAAAATACCCTGGTATATCTTCTAGGTGAAAAGCTAAGCAAGAAAATATTTTTCAAAATATATGAAGAAAATTAACACGTAATATTAAAATAGACTTTGAGAATGACTAAAGCAATTGTGAACTTTTAAATGAAGCTTTTATTTATGTAATCTCATATGGTCATCAAGGAAATACTCAACTAAATCTTGTATAATGGCATGATAAAATCTTGTTAGTCAAAGAATATCATTTTGTATTGTATTCTATTTAATTTTTCATATATGCATTATATATGAAAAATTAAATTATTTCTTAACATTATGTACATTTATGTACATAATATTAAAAATAATTTAATTTTTTAAAATTTAGTTTCTTAAATTCCTCTGATTTATATATTTTATGAACATTTATGTGTTAAATTAACTATTTTCCTATAACATTGTGCTATAAGAAATATTTTGGTTAGTTAGATAAAAAAAGTCTTAATTTTTTTTTTTTGCGGGGGGGAATGGAATCTTATTTAAAATAATAAAGGTATAAATGGAAAGGCACTACTCGAAATTTAAAAGAAACTGATTATTTTGAAGAGTCCATCTATTGTATTATCTATAGGGGTTAGTATTAATATACTAATCTTTGTGCAACTATCGATCAGATTGCTGTGGGAAATTTACAAGAATTCAGAGATGCCTCTGCAGAATTATATGCTCAAAAGTAAAACAGATGTATATATAGATTGTGGTATAATACATGACACCTGCTATTCATTATTCATCATTATCATATCATATGGTACCTCTGATAAATGAGAATTTATTATTGCAATCTCCTTGAACAAAGCATATGAATTTTTTTCTACTGCAGCTGGCGATATAGAGAGAGTTATCTTTATGCCATAAGCAAGGGCTGTTACTCATTTAGCATTAACCAGGGGCATGTGTAGCTTAACGATATGTTATGGATATGAGTCTACTATCGCCACAACTCTCTACGAGAATATTAGACCGAGACTTACGGTTTAAAATGGATTCCGAACCACTAACAAACATCCATGGCACCGCAGGGACTCGAGAGCCAGAGTGTCACCGTTATTGTATCAGCATATGAATTTGTGAATGGCAAGATATCATCGTTTATATAAATCTGTCAATAGTGATATGATACCTATGCGCACAGATTTAGCCACAAACGCAAATAGTTTTTGCATGTTATGGTTTTTATAATCTGCATTTTATTGACTAAATGTGTTATGTGGTGGCTTACGTCCCTATGATTTATTTGAAAAATATTGAAATCTTCTATGCAAACTATCAACTACAGCATGTCACACCAAATCACATTTTCAGATAATTAACTGATAATCTTTTTCCCACCATCATTCCATCACCATTTTATACATATCCTACAAATTTCAGTGTAAGATACTTCTCATGAAGAAGTAATTTTCATATGAATAATATATCATATTTATTAAGGAATAATATTTCACATCATTTTTTAAACTAGCAAGAAAAAAATATATAAAAATAAGAAAAATCTATACTAAAGAGAAAAAAGTAATCTTCATTTCGAGGAAAACTTTCTCATAATTCATAAAAAAAGTTTTCTTCTACTCATAATATATTCATTAAAATGCGGGAATTGTATGAATGCACAGAAAATGAATAATTCATTCATTACAGCTATAAATTATTTTCTTTGGACGAAAGCAAATTTAATGTTGACACAGAAAAAAAATCAGTTTTTCTCCAACAAATTCAAACTTTATTCGTAATTTATTTATATAATTAATTTCATTTAATTTTTATTTCTGAAGAAGTCTTACTGATGTACCATGTATTTTTTTTTAAATTTCAATTTTTTTATTATATATACGTTAACACTTTTAGAGATGTCACAATTAAATTACGTAAACATATTTTATTTGAACATTATTTGGTTTTTTATCAAATTTTACATTTTTTATGAAGTTTTAAGCTAAGAAGAATATTTCTTTTGCATTATAAATTTGAAAAAAATATTTGCAGATTTAAAATAGCTTTGATACTTTATGATAATTTATTACAATAATACGATATATATCATATTATTTGAAAATAGATTAAAAAATTTTAATTTATTAAGTCAACTTCTACTTTATGATGAAGTGTAAAGGAAAACAGCATTTTTTTTTTTCATGGATGCCCTTTAAACAATAATATTTATAGAAAAATCTCTATAAGTTAAATATTGTTTCATAATTAATGCTTTTTGATGTCACCAAATGTCTTTATAGATAATGAAGGTAAATAGTTGCAGTTGTGTTATCAATTGAATTTAATTATGCTTTCATAATTTTCTGGTTTTTTAATACATATATTAAAATTTGATAAGTTCTAATGAGAAAGAAAATTAAATCAATGTGATTAAATATATTAATTAAATTGACTTATTCAATCATGTAACAGATCGAAATTTTAGTTTAATATTTTCTTTTTTTAGTCTTTTATTGTTTTTTTTATTGTCTTTCTTTTATTGTTTTTACTGATAGCTTTGTTTATTTTTATACAAGACTTTAAGATGCATTGTATAAAAAAGAAAGCATAAACGATGGTGACTTGAATAAGAAAAATAAATAAATAATGGAGAGATAATTTAAAAAAACATATAATTAATAATTCAAATGGAAATTCTTTATAAAAAACTAAAAAAATTAAAATTCGATAATAGAATTTTGAAAATGATATATATATATGTATATACATAATGTATATAATTGATAGATAAATAAATATACAGATATTTCTATTTATGTGATCTTTTGCAAGGGCCTAAACCAAGCAATAACAAAAATAAGAATATATATAAATAATATTTTTGTTATTGCTTGGTTTAGGCCCAAACTCAGGTCCAAAGACCAAGTCGCATTAAAAAATCAAAAACAATATCTCTCTCATTCAACAGCTACCCGACAAAGGCACTAATACAATCAATGATATAAAAGGGAGAAACGATGGCTGATAAATATAATAAAATTTTATAAATAGTTTCATGTAATAATAAAAAAAAGCGAAGCACAAAACAAAATCATTTAATAAAATACTGTAATCACAGACAATATGCTGCTGTATATAATGTTCAGATCTGAGGCACATTACCACCACAACGACAGATTTATCGCAGATCAAGATACATTAGGGAAGGAGGTTTGTTACAGTATATGCATATTTTGAAATAAATATTTTTTGTCCATTACAAAAAATCAATATAATTAAATATAGTTCTTCTTATCTTTATGTAAAATTAACTTATGACGCAGAATAATCTCAAACAGCAATCAAAAATAAATAAAAAGATTTAGAATACGAAATAGTATTCACACGAGCCATTTTCCGATCTCTTCACCATACCTCCATGTATCACTCCATTGCTAAACCTCAGAGCTTATTCATCGAACCGACACCCCATTTAAGACACATCTCGAACCCATGAGGCGATACTTTTTCCACGCATTAACTTCACGATGTACTAAATTTTTCTTCTAATTTTCAACGAAAAACATTTGGTAAAACTCTATAATTACAGTCAAAGTTGCAATAAATATGCTTTTGTATACAATTTTCAGATCTGAAGCACTTTACCAGTAAAATGGCAGATTTATCGCAAATCATTTTATCAATATGTATCAAGGGAGGAAGTTTGCTACACTACACTCCTACTTTGAAATAAATAAGAATATTTTGTTCCTTACAAAAATCAGTATAATTAAATATCGTTCTTTTTATTTTTTATTTAAAATGA
The DNA here is from genome assembly GCA_021605095.1 of Caerostris extrusa. NCBI lineage: Eukaryota > Metazoa > Arthropoda > Arachnida > Araneae > Araneidae > Caerostris > Caerostris extrusa. The sequence goes on along the minus strand of BPLR01007080.1, from coordinate 11,781 downwards.
GTTTATGACGCAGAACAATCACAAATAGCATTCAAAAATAAATAAAAGATGTAGAATATGAAAAAGCATTCACACGACCATTTTTCGATATGTTCACCAAACCTCCATCTATCACTACCATTGCTAAACGTCAAAGGTTATTCATCGAACCGACGCCCCATTTAAGGCACATCAGGGACCCTTGAGGCGATATTTTCTCCGCACATGGTCTTCATGGTGTACTAAATTTTTTTCTAGTTTTAAACGAAAACATTTGATAAAACCCTACAATCGAAGACGAAGTTGCAATAAATATGCTGTTGTTTACAATTTTCAGATGTGAAGCTCTTTATCATTACAATGGTAGAATTATTGCAGATTAACTTTACCCAAGATGCATCAGTTGAGGAAGTTTGCTATAATACACTCAAATTTTGAAATAAATAAAAATATTTTTATTCCTTACAAAAATCAGTATAACTAAAATTCGTTCTTTTTATGTTTATGTAAAATGAATAAAATTTCAGAATAATCTCAGAGAGCAATCAATAATAAATAATAGATATAGAATACAAAGCACGATAGTCACACGAGCCATTTTCTGATCTCCTCCTTCTATCTTTCCATTGCTAAACCTCAGAGGTTGTTCATCGAACCGACGCCCCATTTAAGACACATCGGGAACCCTTAAAGCGATATATTTTTCGCACATAATCTTCACCATGTACTAAATTTTTCTTCTAGTTTTTAAACGAAAAACATTCGATAAAATCCTGTAATCACAATAAAAGTTGTAATAAATATTCTGTTATATACAATTTTCACATCTGAAGCTCTTTATCACTGTAACAGCAGATTTATTGCAGATCAACTTTAACCAACATGCACCAAAAGGAGAAGTTTGCTACATTACACGCATATTTTGAAGTAAATATAAATATTTTTTGCTCTTTACAGACAACAATAATCGAAAATAACTAAATTTCGTTCTTTTTTCATATTTATGTAAAATTAATAAGGTTTTCAGAATAATTTCAAACAGCAATCAAAAATAAATAATAGATTTAGAATACAAAACAGCATTCAAACGAGCCATTTTCCGATATCTTCACCAACCCTCCATCTATTACTCTATTGCTAAACCTCAGAGGTTGTCCATCGAACCGACGCCCCATTTAAGACACGTCGGGAATAGCTCGAGGCGATATTTTTTCCGCACATAATCTCCGATGTATCAATTAACGACAACTTTTCTTTCTCCCCCCAGGGCTCTTTCTCCCTGCCGATGTTGTCCCGGATTCGTGGGCAAATACTGCGAGGAAAGAGACGGTTGCTACGGTAACCCCTGCCAGCATGGCGGCTTCTGCGTGGACATTGCCGAGGGACTCGTCGGTACAACCTTCCAGTGTCTCTGTCCTCATGGTGAGTATTTACTCTTTCCCCGGAGAGTCTTTTCCGCCGCCTATCGCCCGTGTACACAAGGAACTTTCTGGATTACAGCCAGGAAATGGATTGGACAGTACTGGACATGGGTTTGGCCACACCTGTGAGTGGTTTTCGTTAATGTAAGGCTGGAAACGAAATAAGTATAAGATAAGTTAAATACAAATAAGTAAGATAAGTACAAATTAAAATTCTCATAAGTATAATCTGAAATACCGAATTTTAATTTGTTGTGTGGAAAATGGTTTATCTTTAATTTCTACAACGGGATTTATATAGTCAACGTTGAGTGATATTTAAATTTCGTAAATATCACTGAATCTTCTTGATATTTTTGAATAGATTTAATTAATAATTGTTATAATCATTAATTAATTTCGTTAATCATTTAATAATCACTTCGTATTTAGCAATCGCACCCTATTAAAATAAGTTATTAAATAAAAGTGACAATTTCTAATGTCCAAATTCTACATAGTATCGGGAAACCTTTTTTTTTTTTTTTTTTTTTTGGCTACTGATTTAGTTAGTCTATAGGTTTTTATATAGTGTTGTCATATTTTTCCAAGACGTCACTTCCAGAATAATGAGAAATAGTTATAAAAATTTTAATTTGTTGTGAGGGGAAAATGATTTATTTTTTAATTTCTTTAACAGAATTCTTATATTTAACTACTTAAGTTTCGTAAATGTCACTGATTTTCCTGATGTTTTTGAAAAGAAGAGTTAATAATTATAATCATTAATTAATTGTGTTCATCATTTAACACTCACTTCATATTTAGCAATCGCACCCTATTGAAATCAATAATCTAATAAAAGTGGCAATTTATTTTCAAAACTCTACATAATATCCAAAACCCTTTTCTTCAGCTACTGATTTAATTCAATCTATAGGTTTTTTATATTGTGTTGTCATAGTTTTGAAAGACGTCACTTCCAGAATAATGCGAAATAGTTAAAAAAATGTTAATTTCTTGGGAGGGAAAATGATTTATTTTTAATTTCTACAACGGAATTCATATATTTAACGACTTTTCGTAAATATCACTGATTCCTCTGATATTTTTGCAAAGACGGAATTAATTATCATTATAATCCTTAATTAATTTTGTTTATCATTTAATTATCGTTTCGTGTATAGCAATCGCACCCTATTGAAGTCAGTCAGGAAGCAAAAATGACAATTTCTAATGTCTAAACTCTAAATAGCATCGAAAAAGTTTTAGTTACTGATCTAGTTCAACCTATATGTCTTTATGTTGTCATTTTACAAATATAAAAAATAATATTTTTATTATAAATTATATATAAATATTTTTCATATAACTATTTTTCGAGACGTCATTTCCAAAAATTTGATTTATCACTTCTAAAAAATTCATTAAATTAAATATATTTCACCCAATTTTCTATGAATATAAGGGGTCTACATTAAAAGTAATTTAAATTACAAAAATTAAAAATCTTTATTATCACATACTACTGTAGTTCTATAACTAATTTAAAATGAAATAAAACGTATGTAGATTTACAACTGAAACTATATGAAAGGTAATTATTAAAATGCTTACAGCAGTTTTGATACAGATATTAATTAGAGTGCCATGGGCTTCAGGGCCTCAAACTCATATCTTTGAAGATTTGCCAAACAAGGCTGGGAATTTTAAGAGGATGATTTACATAGTCTAAATGATAAATTACAATTAAATGATAAATGACGGTATAAATGATAAATTACGTTTAAATGGTAAATGACAGTCTAAATGATAAATTAAGATCTTGTTTATCGTAATTTATCATGAACGAGTTTTTGTGGAAGCATGTTATCTCTAAGAAAGACAACGATTTATTTACTTATAATTGACAAAACTGTCTATCTACAACACAAAAAATGCAATTGAAAAAATTAGCAAAATTAATTATATTAACACATAGTAACTATAATTCATCGACTAATATAAATAGAATTTGCTACTAAGTAAAACAATTTGTCATGTGACTGACTTGGGAAAAGTGAAAAAACAAATTAGATATATCACGTGAGTCGCTTTTTTTTTCTTCTGAAAGTGATTCAAGTCACGTGACTAATAGAAGAGATAACATTCTGTCAGAATATCTGAAAGATAATATCTTACCAGTTTGAGGCAAATTTGCTAAAAGCATGCACAAATCTATCTATTTTCGCTTAAATATTTTTATTGAAGTCACAAACCCATGTCATATTTTTATTGATGTCACACATCACATCAAATTCATATTTGCGCGCAATAATAAATTCAATATTCTGTAGTGAAACTGTGATTTAATATTAAATCTTTCTACCTATTGTGAGGTTGTTTAAAAAATTCAAATTGATGGAACATGTCAAAGTTAATTTTTATATAGTTAGTTTTTTTTTTTAAGGTTAGTCAAAAGTTAGAAATATTTTATTTTTTCTGAAAATAAATAAATAGTAATCTTAATTTTTATATTTAAAATTTTCTCAACATTTGTTTTTTTAATGTTTTTAATTCTTTATTTCTTTGGATATAAATATATTAATAAGATTTCTCTGATAAGGAATTGATTGTATTTGCAATTATGTCAGTAAGTAGAATTAATCATAAACAAAATAAAATATATTTTTATATTCTAAAAATAAATATTCTTTTTCTAATGCTGCTGGTAAATACTTGTACCGTGATCTTGTATGCCATAAGGCCTGCATCGGCGTTACTCACATAGCACTACCCAGGGGTCGCGTGTAACTGAAGATAAGCTACGGACGCGGAGTAACAATGTCCCTGCAACGGTCATATTAGACCGGGACCTACGGTTTAAAGTGGATTCCGAACCCCTACAAACATCCATGAAACCGCCGGGACTCGAACCTGAAACCTATGGTATCGAGCATCCGAGCGCTAGCCACTCGGTCATCAGGGCCCGTAGTTGTAATGAAATTCTAAATACAACAAATTAAGATTTACTTTTCATTTTTTTTTTTCAATATAATTTATTTATTTATGATTTAAATTATTTATTTATGTATAAAATTAATTTGCACAAAAACATTTATCTCATAATGAATTGATTGCCATTGCAGTAAAATTAGTCATAAACAAAAATAAAATGTAAATATGTAACTATAAATAAAAACCCTGAATTTGAAGAAAGTAGTACACTACATAAATACAATATTCATGCAGTACAGGCATGTGTAACTTTTAAAAGATTCCTGATTACATATTCAACATACATCTTTTTGATATAAAATTTTGTTTTGAATTTTAAAAAAAAAAGAGGATTTTTTTTTTAAAGATATTTTTTTAAACGTAATCTTTTTATTGATGTCACAATTTCACATGTCGCAAAATTTCATATTTGCCCCACAATAATAAATTCAATATTCTGTAGTGGAACTGTGATTTATTAATATTAGATCTTTCTACCTGCAATAAGGATGTTTAAAAAATTGAAATTGAGGTAACATGTCAAAAATTTAGGTTATTTTTTTAAAGCTAGTTAAATGTTAGAAATAATGTATTTCTTCATTTGTAAAAGTAAATAATAACAGTCATAATCATAATTCATTGTATTTAGTGTTTTATTTACTTTTCCATTCTTTTTATTATAATTTAATTATTTGTGTTTTAAGTTATTTATTTCTTCAAACATAAACATATTTTCCTATATAAACAAATAATATATATTTTAAACAACATATATAAACAAGATTTTTTTCTGATAATTAAAATTGCAATCAATTCTTTAAGTCCGCAAGTAAAATTAGCCATAAACAAAATAAAATAGAATATAAATCTATAATTATAAATAAAAACACTGAATTTGAATAAGGTAGTACACTACATAAATACAATATTCATGCAATACAGAAATATGTAACATTTATTTATAAGACTTCCTGAATAAGCATTCAATATACATCTTTTTGATATAAAATTTCGTTTTGAATTTCAAAAAGGTATTTTATCTTGGAAGATATTTTATAAACATGAACATATTTTTTTAAACATAAAACTGAAGGCACATGCATGAATTTCAAAATTTATCAATATGAAAGTAAATAAATATTTGAAGAAAAAAAAATCCTAGAAATGTTTATCACTCGATTCCAAATGTATTTTTGATAACTTTAGAAGGATGGTGCATATATTTCTTTTTTTTAAATTGATTCCTTTGATTTCATTTTATGTCGACAGTAATTCAATGAGAAGAAAGATTTTAAAAAAAATATTTAATCAGAACATTCAGTTTTTGACCATTAAGGATCAATGACGAATGAAAAGGTTTCATATATTCAGGAAATAATATTTCTTTACATTTTTCGAACTACGGCAAGTTCAGCTGACGCAATTTTTTCATCATAAAATCTTGAAGGATTCTCTGGAAGGATTCTGTATTTTTAGAAAAGTGGCAGTCTCACGTTAAAATACATACATTCAAAGCAATGGCACATCTTAGAACAAAATATTATCACTGCTGACATGTGATGCGTAGTTTTTTTTTGTTGTTGTTGATAAATGTTATAATAAATACTTTTTCAGTATCATTTTTACCAAAAAAGAAATCTAAGCTTAACATGTATGTAAATGTGCTTAAAAAGTTATAACTTGTGCACAAATGGTAGTGATCTCTGCCGTGCAGTTATGATTTTTCCTTTACAGTTGTCAATCATAAAGTTCTTTTTTATCTAATTTTATATTACGTTTCATAACTAAAATTTATATAAAAAATTGATAATTCTCTAAGCTGTAAAATAAGTATATTAAAAAAAAATAGAGCAACGGATTAAATATCGGTTCCGTAATAATGAGTAAATAAATAATTTCCGTAATAATTTAATATATTCTAAATGTAGGATTTCTTTACAACCAAAATATATTGTTATTGCTCTCAAATTCTGGGCACATAGACTTCTAGCCAATAGCGAAATATGTTGCACGTTCAACATTAATCATGGAATACTTCCATGTACAATATGCACTGTAAAAATATACTTTATGTACAGTAAGTTTTGCCTTAAAATGAATTGATTGCAATTGCAAATTAAGCCCGTAAGGAAAATAGTCATAAACAAAATAAAATAGAATAGAAAGATATAACTTTATATAAAAACACCGAAATTTGAAGAAGGTAGTACACTACATGAATACAATATTCATGCAGTGCACATATATATAACATTTATTTATTTATTTATAAGATTTCCTGAATAAGCATTCAATATACATCTTTTTGATATAAAATTTCGTTTTGAATTCCAAAAAAGGAGTTTTATCTTGGAAGATATTTTATAAACATGAGCATATTTTTTTAAACATAAAACTGAAGACTCGAACATGAATTTCAAAATTTATCAATATGAAAGTAAATAAGTATTTGAAAAAAAAATCCTAGAAATGTTTGTCACTCGATTCCAAATGTATTTTTGATAACTTTAGAATGATGGTGCATATATTTCTTTTTTTTTTTTTAAAAATTGATTCCTTTGATTTCATTTCATATCAGCAGTAATTCAGTGAGCAGAAAGATTTAAAAAAAAATATTTAATCAGAACATTCAGTTTTTGACCATTAAGAATCAATGACGAATGAAAAGGTTTCATATATTCAGGAAATAATATTTCTTTACATTTTTCCGAACTACGGCAAATTCAGCTGATTCAATTTTTTATCATAAAATCTTGAAGGATTCTTGAATTCTATATTTTTAGAAAGTGACTGTCTCACGTTAAAATACATACATACAAAGCAATGGCATATCTTAGAATAAAATATTATCACTGCTGACATGTGATGCGTAGTTTTTTTTTTTGTTGATAAATTTTATAATAAATACTTTTTCAGTATCATTTTTACTAAAAAACGAATCTTACTGGAACATATATGTAAATGTCCTTAAAAAGTTAAAAAGTGTAAAAAATAGTAGTGATTTCTGCAGTGGCAGTAACGATTTTTCCTTTAAAGTTGTCAATCGTAAAACTCTTTTTGTTGAGTTTTTAATATTATGTTTCATAACTAAAATTAATATAAAACAGCCAATTCACCAAGTTGTAAAATAAGCATATTACATAATATAAGGCAGCGAATTAAATATAGGTTCCATAATAATGAGTAAATATATAATTTCCGTAATAATTTAACATATTCTAAATGTCGGATTTCCTTACAATCAAAATATATTGTTACTGTTCTCAAATTATGGGTACTTAGACTTTTAGCCGTTAGCCACATATGTTGCACGTTCTACATTAATCAGGGAATACTTTCTATGTACAATATGTACTGTAAGTTTTCCTGAAAATGAATTGAGTTCAATTAAGTCCGTAAGTAAAATAGTCAAAAACAAAATGAAATGGAATATAAAGATATAACTATGAATAAAAACACTGAATTTGAAGAAAGTAGTACAGTACATGAATACAATATTCATGCAGTACAGACATGTGCGACATTTATTTATACGATTTTCTGAATAAGCATTCAACATACAACTTTTTGATATAAAATTTCGTTTTGAATTCCAAAAAAGTAATTTCATCTTGGAAGATATTTCTGAAGCAAGAACATATTTTTTTAAACATAAAAAAAACTGAAGACTCAAACATGAATTTAAAAATTTACCAACATGAAAGTAAATAAGTATTTGAAAAAATTCTAGAAGGTTTGTCACTTTGTTCCAAATGTATTTTTGATAGCTTTAGGATGAGGGTGCATACATTTCGATTTTAAATTGATTCATTTTATGCCGACAGTAATTCAATGAGCAGAAAGATTTAAAAAATGTATAATCCAAACATTCAGTTTTGACCATTAAAGATCAATGACAAATGAAAAGGTTTCATACATTCAGGATTTATTATTCCTTTACATTTTTCCGAACTATGGCAAGTTCAGCTGATTCAATTTTTTATCATAAATCTTGAAGGATTCTCTGGAAGGATTCTGTATTTTTAGAAAAGTGACAGTCTCACGTTAAAATACATACATACAAAGCAATGGCATATCTTATAATAAAATATTATCACTGCTGACATGTGATGCGTAGTTTTTTTTTTGTTGTTGTTGTTGATAAATTTCATAATAAATACTTTTTCAGTATCATTTTTAATAAAAATATATATAAATTTCTTTAAAAAGTTAAACGTTGTAAAAAATGGTAGTGATTCCTGCCGTGGACTGTTATGATTTTTTTCTTTGCAGTTGTCAATCATAAAACTCTTTTTTGTTGAGTTTTATATTATGTTTTTACCTAAAATTAATATAAAAATGCCAATTCACCAAATTGTAAAATAAGCATATTACATAAAATAAGGCAACGGATTAAATATATGTTCAGTAATAATATGCTTTAATATATTCTAAATATCATATTTTTTTACAACTAGAACATATTGTTATTGTTCTGAAATTCTGGGCATAGACTTAAGCCATTAGCAACTTGGATTGCAAATATATTGCATTTTTAACGTTAATCAGGGAACACCTCTAGGGACTTGTGACACTGTAAGTTTTATTACAGCAATTTGAAAAGAATAACAACGAGGATGACAACAGAGAATTCGTACTAAACTCGGTTCTTTTATTGAAAGGGAAGGAAGGATTTTCCGATTTACGGATTTATCGTGCTCTTTCTCGACATAGAGTGAATTTCGGTAATAGATAATTGCAGTAAAAAGTAATAAATAGCAGTATTATTAAGGCTACGGAAAGTAAATATAAAAAAATGGTAAATTAAAAAAGAAAAGAAAAAAGGAATATAGAAAGTATTACAAGTTTGTGAGAAGAAAAAATGAGACATAATAATATGTAAAATAAATTTTTAAATAAAGTTTTCGTTTTCTAAAAGTTTTTTAATGTTTTTTACTTATTCAAATAGAATGTATAATTAATGAACATAAAAATACCATCAAAAATGTTACAATTTAATAATATTGTATTGGTTTTTTTTTAATGGTAAATTGAAGAAACAGAAAATTGATATAGGAAGTATTACTAATTTGTGAAAAGAAAAGTTAAAAATTGTTTTAAAAAGGAAGCATTGTAATATATACAATATTTTTTTAAAATTTTTATTTTTAAAATTAAGATTTTTAATTTTTTTTAATTTTTAAATCAGAATATATAATTCAAAAAATAAAAATACCAGCCAAAATTGTAAAATTCAATAATATTGTTTTGTATTTCTAAATGATAAATTGAAAATGAAAAATAATATAGAAAGTATTAATAATTTGTGGAAGGAAAAGTTCAAAATTGGTGCGAATGAGACATTATAATATATAAAATAAATTTTTAAATTTAATTATAAAAAATTATATTATTTTTTTTTTATAAATTTTTTGAATTTAATAAAAAAAACCCTTTTTTTAATTTTTAAATTTTTTCGTTTTTAAAGATAATAATGTTTAATATATATATTTTAATTTTAAAATAAAATATATAATTAAAAAATAAAAATACCATGAAGAAAAATTTTACAATTCAATGAGATTTTACTGTCAATTAAATTTGATTTTTTGTAAAAAAACATGCTCTTTTATTATTTTATTTTTTATTCCTAGAAAACTAACCTTAATTAATATAGATTTTTCTTCTTTATTTACAAAATCATTAAACTGAGTAATAAATGATCAAGAATAAAAACATATACGACTATCTAAATGGATGAAAAATGTTCCATCTTAGATAATGACCGAATTGAATTATTGAATATTAAAAAATATATTATCATGCACGAATAAAAATCGGACGAACGCAAATTGCGCAGTGATTAAGTGTTCATTTCCTATTTATTTTGAACAAATCTGAATCCATTAACTGCAAATTGAATTTTTCATGTAGTGGGAGTCATATATCAACATTCATTTGGAACGATTATTAAAGCCGATTCATTATCCACTTTTAGGAATAGGAAATAATTTTGCAGAAGGGAGTTTATGTTCTTGATTTTGATTTCATTACTCATGTTTTTTTATTTTTTTTTTTTTTTAGGTAATGATAAATAAAATGTAATCGAATCATTTTTTTTTTTTTCTTTCAAAAAAAGTTAATCAATATGTTTGAAACCTATAATGGAATTAAAATACAAAGTTTACTCTAATTTAAGTTTTGATTAAGTTTGTCAAAATTTAAAAAGCGTAGTCATTAAAATCAAGTTCATCAATTCTAATTTTAATTATGTTGATCTTTCTCAGATGTCAAAAGATCTGAAATCATTCGCGATTGATAAGGTAAATATTTAAAACATTCAGCGTTATCTAGGTTCCCTAAGGTGTTGTTGTTGAAAGTTGTTTTTTGTCGAGTACCCAAAAATATTAGTGCGACTTTCAATTTGAAGCAACTATATAAGACATTAATACATTTTCAATTCAGCTTCATTAGCTCACACTCTCCCTATATATATATCTTGTTAAATTTTCAATCGTTCATAAAATGCTTTTAATTCATTCACTTTAAGTTCAAATACACTTTTTTATATGTTGTTTGAATGTATGACACTGGATGTTATAATGATTTATCTTTTTTTCAAAATATTTATTCAGTCCAGTTAAATTTAATTATGTTTGGAGTTTTTTTTTTAGATTTAAGTTGCATATTTTACACTTTTTTCAAATATTAATTCAGTAATTAAATTTAAAAATGAATGAAAGGCAATTTATAAGGAGGTTGACTTTCTGCAAAATTATTTGAAAATTATTTATAGAAACTTTAATTTTTTTATATAAAAAAGTATTGGCTATTTTTTTTTTTTTTTCTTAATAGCACGACATTCCATAGCGGGCAAAGACCTTCACACCGCTTGACCCTTGGACACTTCTATCCCCTTGACCCTTTGACAGTTTAAAAGAACTTAAATTTCCCATGAGCAAAGCCAATCTTTAAATGTTTTTAAACGACACATTATCAACTTATCAATATCTCTTTTATTAGCTTGCAGAAATCATCATTTAATTTCAAATCTTTTTGAGGGGTACTATATATAATAAATATTCATTATTTTCCACCATTTTTCATTTAGTTCACTCTTTAAAACTCTTTATGTTTGTTTCATGGAACAGATTTAAAAAATAAAACATTTGTTTCACTCAAATAATGATGAATAAAGAAATTTTTGTCATGATATAGTTACGGTAATTCTTACAAATAATACTTTCTCAATTGTATAAATATTTTTAAGTTTGAATGTTTGCCAAAGTTTGAAAAAATTATTTGGGGTTGTGAAAGTAACAGTAACTTAGTCTTCATTTCTGTTTTCATCCTTTAATTAGTTTCTAATAAATTTGTGCCAAATGCACAGCGTCAAACAATAAAGGATAGTATTATTTTATTTTTTCTGAATAAACTGAATTTTAAG
>BPLR01007079.1:0-102610 GCA_021605095.1 Caerostris extrusa | reverse complement strand
ATTATGTTATACCTAAAATGGTTTTTTATCGGAAAAGGACCAAAGTCTCCCGTGTTTACTACTAGAATGTCCAGCAGACCATATTTATGATAATGAATATTTGCTCAAAATAAAAGGAGTGAGAACAGAAATATTTATAATCCTCACAGGATAGGGGCTATGAAAGATACATCATGTGGTTCATTTTATCCCTTAAAAGAATAACCCTTGATTTCCGAAAACGCCCACAACTCTGCCTCAACCAATGATGTTGCCTATAGTCTTCCAGGAAGATTCTAAGGATTGAATCGAACCCATAATAAAAAAAAGCGTGGGATTTTCTGGAAAATAAAGATGCAAACGAGGCAGAAAAAGACCTAGCAGGAGTGAGAGTATAACGATCTTTCCAGAAATTTGTCGAAATAAAAGAGGCAAGAGTATAATATATATATATATATACAAGACGAAGATCAAATGGCGTGCAGAGATGATGATGATGAGTCTGCGGCGAGGGGAGGATTTGGTATTGAGGAGAATGCGAATTCATGAGGAAGCAGCTGCAATTCAGCAGCAGCGGTGATGAAATCAGAACGATCCTGTGGCCTGCGTTGATATTTCAGCTGTTGGAATAGTGAAGAACCGTTTTCTGAGACGTCACGTAACCTGCTGAAGGATGTGGTACCTACTAAAGAGAAAGCGCAATCGTATATATATATATATACACTAGAACCTCTGTAAGTCGAACTTCAACCCACGGGCATGGATTAATACCAAAATACCAGTTAAATACCACTTCCACCTGATCACGTGCTTTCCACGTCAGAGTTCATTACAAAATGAGGATACATGTTTTGGCTTTTGAGTGTATATATACTCTGAACGCAGTAGAACCTCTGTAAGTCGACTTCAAGGAGACGCCAAATAGGAGTTATAGAGTTTTCGACTCTTCGACTTGTAGTGGTCTAGATTCTTTCTAACTTATTTTAAGTTAGAGAGGTAAAATAAATAAAACTCAAGCTACTGAGGTAATAAACATGTTTATTTGCAACTTAAAAGTCATATTATGTACTACAATAAAAATTCAAATTAATTCCGAAATAATTTCAAATGATCGACTTGTAAAGGTTGTAAAAAAGATTTGCAAAATCAAACATTGCTAATGTTCGAGATACGGAGGTCTAATATTTTTTTTTTTTTTTTTTTTTTTTTTTTTTTTTTACGCAGGGAAAATATATATACAAAATGGCTTGTGGGGTTTGATTATTTCGTCTTATAGAGGTTGAAATTTCGAGTTATGGGTGTTTTGGGGCTTAAAGGGAAGGGAACAAAACGTTTTTTCGAGTTTTGGAGGTTTGCGAATTATCAAAGTTCTACTGTAAGTGACTGAAGCCAGACGGCTAGATCGACTTTGAATATCATGTTTACTGTAAATGTTTTTTTATATAATGACATGCAAAATGTTTTTAATTTTTAACCCCTTACTTTTAATTAAAACTAGAGTACAATATTTTGACGATAATTTTATTTGATCTTATCATTCGAGCTGAATCATTTTATAATACTCTAATTTAATTTGGCAAGTTATGAGTAAATGAATATTCTGAACTTAAAACTTGTGTATTTCTTAATATATGAATTTTATAGATGTAATTAATGAATAGTAATAATGCATTTCCAATGGTATTATGTAAATTCTACTACTAATTAATTATATATGCCAATCAAATATTTAATATGATTTGCTCGAGTTGCTGTAAATAATATTTAGTTGCAACAAATTATTCTTTTAAAATTCAATACTAATTACCAATTAAACTTTTTATTTATTACAAATTTTACTTGTGATGGTTAATTATTTTATGCATATGTGTTCTTTCCCCCTTTTGTAAGCTCTCTGAAGGATATACGAACGAGTGGAATTTCAGGGTTATAAATATGATGGTGTTTACGTTAATTTTGCTATTATTGGTAATTGCGGTTCTTACTGAAATGTTGAGGTTTATTGTTGTTTAAATATTCAGGGTGCTTGTTGAGGAATAATTACGGTTAATAACTAATCAGCACCACAATATATTGAACTAGATCAGAGGGCACCTCTCAAGGCCTTAGCTTGTTTCATTATTTTGAATGTGCAGCTAATTGACATTACCACTAAAATGATGAGTTCGTCGCTGCTCGCATCTCCAACTTTTATCCAGTAGTTCTGATGCAAGAAGCGATCCAGCACCCATTTTGTGGGAGCCAGTGAGAACAATGTGGTTTCAGTTACATAACTTTTCACCTGCTCAAAGAAGCTAACCAAAGATCATGTAACCCCCTGTGATATGTGCTTTATAACTTGTTTCATTAATTGTATATAATTGTATTAATTGTATATAACCTGTAAATTAAATTCACATTTCATTACCACAGTTTGAACTGAATACAACCAAATGCGGTGTCAGAGGTATTTGTCTCCTCTGCTCCTACCTCTACAGAATCCTTAAAGTTTAACGGAAGGATTTTCTGGTTTCTGGATTTATCTTCCTCATCTACGCGAAAGACATAGAGCTTTGTATCACATATTGGTTTTTGAATTAAGCTCTTAAAGTTACACACGATGTTCACCAGGCCACTCCGGACAATAAATATGTTGGCTCATCACGTGATGTAGCCTTCGCATAACCATGCATCAGTAAACTACTACTACTACACCACACCACAACACTGTGCATCAGTAAACTGATGAATTATACTCAATAGTATCTAATTTGTATAGTTGTTTATTACTGGATATCTCCTATCTCCAGAAACTTCAGCGGCTTGACGGCCTATTGGCTAGCTCTGGCCGTTGGCACTCCTGGCTTCAGGTTCGAATCTTATCTGTGGCATGGGTGTTTGTTAGTAGTTCGAATTCAAGTTAAACTGTATGTTCCAATCTAATTAGCCCAAAGTGTGCAGAAATGGCGTAGAACAACAAACCAATCCAGAAACTTAAAAACGTGTTGTTGTTGACTAATCCTCAATGCCCTGCAGTGCGGGACGGACATCCCATGAGTGATCTACTCATGGATGGAAGAAAGGGGGCAGCTTCTGTTATAATAGAGCACCCGTAGGTAGAAGTCTGACTTTTCCTCCGTGACACACATACAGTCATATGAGACCGGGACCTACGGCTTAAAATGGATTCCGAACCACTACAAAATTCGCAATAAAAGATTTTCTTATGGAAAAAGTATTTTTTCAGCCATCATAGTTTTATCAAACCTAAAATTTCTATGAAAGGCCATTGACACACAGAATAAAAATCAATATTTCAATTGAAGTTTCCTTAAAATAATTCTTTCGTAAACCTTTTATCCAGTATTTTTCTTTAGAACTTAATAAAAAATGTTAGGTTGCAAAAATATCTTTTTGTTTTAAAGTTATTTTTAGAAACTTAAAGAAATTATTTGAGTTGTAAAATTTTCCTTTTTGTCTTTAATCAATAAAATAAAAAATAAGTTTTTACAATGTGAAATATTTATGATTATTTGTATAAGAAGATATTTACTCTATAAATTGATTATTCAGAAATTCGTTTTTTTCTAAGCACTTTAGCACTAAACACTTTTTAGAAATTCGTTTTTCTAAACAATTAGCACTAAACACTTTTAGAAATACTTTTTCTAATCACTTAAGCACTAATCACTTTATAAATAAGCACCAAAAGAAAAAAATCAAATAAACATTAATCATTTTAATCAATCAGATTAAAATAATATGCCTTATTTTCTCAGAATTACAATTCTATAATTAATATTCTATTTATTTCCTTGTTTCAAATTAAAATTTATAGTTTTAATTTACATTTTTATATAAAGTATTTGTACAGACAGCCTTTGTAACACTAAAATTACTTTCCAAATATAAAAAAAATTGTTCAAAAAAAATCTTATTTAATGACTTTTAGCTACTGAAGAACATTATAAAGAAATTCTGTCACAACTTTTCTTGTCAAAGGAAAAGGAAGTTTGGTAAAAGAAGTAACTTGTTTGTACTTCAAACGAGAATTCTCTTATTTTGTATAGAACTTTATATATTTAAGTATATCGTGCTTAACTATAACTTAACTATACAGTGTATCTAAAATTCTATTCCAAATTGTCACTTGAAACTATTTTCTTCTACAAAGTACTTACTTTTCACATTTTTTGCTACAACTCTGACATATGTTTTTTTTCTTTCATAAATAAAAGGTAATCTTCGATGTACTATTCTACCTAATTTTAATCCTGTTCTTATAATGTTACTTCTTTGAAACTTATGCTTGCAAATGAATTATTATCACCATGCCATCCACTCGTGATTAGATTTTTCTGTACAGGGTGGTCAAGTGCCTATTACTGAAAACACTTCATGTTCTAAATATGGTTTTCTATCCCATAAAAGATTCCTGCCTACTCAGGCATCTGATTGGATGAGCCATTCTATGAGCCTGAGAAAGCCATTCAATCAGATGCCTGAGTAAGCAGGACATCAGGATCCGATTGGCTGCAGTTTTATATATGTTGGTTCTAATTAAACTGGTAGCACTATCCTAGCACTGGTAATACTCGATCTAGCTGGAATAGCACAAGATTAATTGGTATACTAATATGGAAAAAATACAATGTGGGAAAGATGGAAAAGTATATATATATAAACAATGTCGGAAAGATGCGAACGTATATATAGTATAAACAACGTGAGAAAAATGGAAATGCATATGTTGTAAAAAAAGATGGAAACGTATATAAACAATTTGCAAAAAGCTGGAAGCGTAAAAGATGGAAAAAGATGGCAACGTATATAAACAATGTGAAAAATATGGAAACGTATATAAATATTTGCAAAAAGCTGGAAACGTATATAAACATAAAAAAGATGGCAATATATAAACAGCGTCAAAAAGATGGAAACGCAATTTGCAAAAGCTGGAAACGTATATAAACAATGCGAAAAAAAGATGGAAACGTATATAAACAGCGTGAAAAAGATGGAAACGTATATAAATAATTTGCAAAAGATGGAAACGTATATAAACAATGTGAAAAAGATGGCAACGTATATAAACAGCGTGAAAAAGATGGAAACGTATATAAACAATTTGCAAAAGATGGCAACGTATATAAATAATGTGAAAAGATGGCAACGTATATAAACAGCGTGAAAAAAGATGGAAACGTATATAAATAATTTGCAAAAGCTGAAAATGATGGAAACAATGTGAAAAGATGGCAACGTATATAAACAGCGTGAAAAAGATGGAAACGTATATAAACAATTTGCAAAAGCTGGAAATGTATATAAACAATGTGAAAAAAATATAAACAGCGTGAAAGATGGAAACGATAAACAATATAAACGTATATAAACAATGTGAAAAAGGGGATAT
Source organism: Caerostris extrusa (assembly GCA_021605095.1). Classification (NCBI taxonomy): domain Eukaryota; kingdom Metazoa; phylum Arthropoda; class Arachnida; order Araneae; family Araneidae; genus Caerostris; species Caerostris extrusa. The sequence goes on along the minus strand of BPLR01007079.1, from coordinate 97,236 downwards.
AAACAGCGTGAAAAAGATGGGAAACGTATATAAAAATTTGCAAAAGCTGGAAACGTATATAAACAATGTGAAAAAGATGGCAACGTATATAAACAGCGTGAAAAAGATGAAAACGTATATAAACAATTTGTAAAAGCTGGAAACGTATATAAATATGTGAAAAAGATGGCAAATGTATATAAACAGCGTGAAAAAGATGGAAACGATATAAACAATTTGCAAAAGCTGAAACGTATATAAACAATGTGAAAAGATGGAAAATATATATAAACAGCGTGAAAATGATGGAAACGCATATAAACAATATGAAAAAGATGGTATATATATAAACAATATGAAAAAGAAAAATGTATATAAACAATAAGAAAAGGGGGATATATATATACAATATGGAAAAGGGGGATATATATATAAATATACAATATGGAAAAGGGGGATATATATATATATACAATATGGAAAAGGGGATATATATATACAATAAAAATGTATATACAATATGGAAGAAAAGTTTACACAATATTATATATAAACAATATGGGAAAAGACTGAAATATATATAAACACTATGTGAAAAGACTGAAATATATATAAACACTATGGGAAAAGACAGAAATATATATAAACACTGTGGAAAAAGACTTAATTATATATAAACAATATGGAAAAAAGACGGAAATATATATAAACAATATGGAAAACGACGGAAATATATTTAAAAAACATGGGAAAGAGGGAATATATAAACAATATGGGAAAGCGGATTCTTGAAAAGAAAGAATCATCGATAGGAGAAATTATGATACTATTAAATGTTTAAAAATTTACTGTAATTCGTTAATAGTCTACTATGGCAAAATGGAAGTTAAAAAATTATTTTTATTGAAGATTTTGTTCAATGCACTCAATTTACTTGTGAGGCAGAAACTGAATTTTCTGCAACAGAGTAGAATACACATCCTGAAATTTCCCGCTATTCTACACCACATTCGAGATTCCATCCTACTAAACCCCAAATAGAGGAATCAAATGACAATAGTTGTTTGCAACAATGGTAAATACATTGGGACATGAAATCATTAAATGCGAAAGATTTTCAATAAAAGTAATTCATTGGTTTGTCAACTCAAGTCTTTAAACACTGGAAAGTATTAAATTCCTTTATCTACGTCTTTTGCATTATCTTTATTAATACCTTATTGCATTTCGATTGTCAAATCGAAATACGTAGAAATTCTGATTAAATCGAAATACATAGAATACTACTGTGTCCAAAAGTAAGACCAATTTTTAATTTAAAATTCCGGGTCTTATAGAATTTCAATTTTTTTTCTATTTTAGGTTGCTGGTACCCTTCTTGACATCTGTGTGAAATTTGACGTCAAATTATTCATTAGATTTCGAATTACGCTTGGCTCTGTGACACGCTAAAAGTGATTCCGGCTGATTTTTGAAACGCCTGAATGAATTGAGCAAAGAACTTGCATTAAATGTGGTTTACTGAGACGTATAGAATGTTGCAGAAGGCATTCGGTGAGCATTCATATATGTTCCTAAATGTGTAGAAGTGGTATACACAGTTCAAAGAGGGCAGAGAATGCGTTGAAGACGAAGAGCCCTCTGGTCGACCATCAAATTCACCCGACGAAGCTCACGTCCAAATAATTAAAGATTTGGTGCTTGCAAACCATCCATTTACAATTAGAGACCTTGCTGATGATGTTGGAATTTCAAAAGGGATCGGTCAATTCCCTTTTGGGCCTGAAACGCGTCAAATCTCGATAGGTACCAAAAGAACTGATTGCGCCAGCTCATACTGCATTGATTCTTCGTAACTTTTCGCCAAAAACGAAACCCATAATCGTTCCACAACTACCGTATTCACACCGTGCGACTTCTGGCTATTCCCTAAACTCGAAAGGATACCGTTTTGAGTCGATTGAAGAGATTCAACGTGAATCGGCGCGTGCTTTGAAGGCCATCCCGGCCGATGACTTTTAGAATACATTCAGGATTAGGAAAAACTTTTGCATAAGTGCATTGTATCCGAAGGGGATTACTTTGAAGGCGATGAAATAAATTTGGAAGAATAAATAAAGGTTTTTTGAAAAAAAATTTGTCTTCCTTTTTGGCCACTGTAGTATAATTTTTACCACCCGGAAGTACAAACTCGCATGATTAAGAAACTTATTAATAACTTTTTTTTTAAAAAATTATGCCTAATTTAGTACTTCTGACTTCATCAGTTTATCATATTATTCAGAACACATTTCTTTTTTCAATTAATAATAGATGGAAAGCTGCTTGATTGATGTTGATTTTTATCACTAGATGGCGCTTCAACCTTAGTAAATGAAGGTTGAACCAAAATGTCTCTGCCAAATAGTTGTTTCAATTTTCAATAATTTGTACTTCAGCAGAAAAGTTGAATAATTTTACGTAAAGGATTTAAATTCCGCAACCTTCAACATCATTTATCCTTTCTGTAAACATCTTTTACAGTTTGTTTACATTCCATACGAAATTTTTCCTTCTTATTTTCTATTTCTATCATCACTGAAAAGATTTCTAGTAAAATTATTAAAAAAAAGTATTAATACTAGAAATTTTAATCTCGTTTAAAATATTTCCTACATCATGACGTAGACATTGATTTGCACTAATTGAGATATTTTTCCGACATTTTGTATTGTGTCACGATTCTCATTTCTTTTATTATCATTTAAACTTAATTATTTTTTTCAAGTGGAATCATAGAACCTTTATGCATGACAGATTATGTGTAGCAAAATTTTAATTCTACTTCAAAATTACGTAAAATCTCGAAGAATTCTAAGGCTTTTTTTTTTATCTGATCTGTTCTCTTGATAAGAATAGAAATACAATGTGAAAAAAGTGTTACCTTTGAAAGACGTTGATCATTTATTCATTTATATCGTATTATATACATTTATATTAATATAGATTTAAAAAAAAATCAATACTCTAAAAAATCAATAAACATTTTCAAAAATGAACTTTTTATGCATATATAATATAAGAACAAAAACTCCATTCTAGAATGAAACTAGTAGTTTTATATCAATGGAAGACTGTATTAACTATTACAAGAATGTATTAACTTCAAAAACAAAAAATAATAATTGTATTGTAATGTTGTTTTCTAATATGTTGGGTTGAGTTCATTTGCCACTACAGTATTATTTAATATGTAGTAGATACAACGCAATTCAGGACCACCACATTGTACCACCACTAATTCAATAAACACCCTCAAGTATTTGAATGTTTGGTTCTCCTACTTTACTTCCTTAAGGAAGTTCTTATGACCAGAAATTTTCATATCCGCTTAAGAAGTTTGGTTTAGGTTTGTCGCTCTACTGTCATTTTGTGCACAATTCAGGCTAATTATACCAGTATCTACAACTTAACTTGGATTCCGAACCACTTACAAACATCCGTTCCACCACCAGGATTCGAACCTGAAGCCTGCGATACAAAAGATCAGAGCGATAGTCAATTGGTCATCAGGCCGCCCGTTCCAAAAGAGGCATCTTTCGGTTTGGCTTCACTTATCGATTTTCGAAAGTGATGCATATTATCCTCTAAGCCAGGGGTCTCCAAACTTTCCAGCCTTCGGGCCATACTGTTTACTCAGTAAGTACCGCGGGCCAAAACCGTTTTAATTTTTTCTGCCATTATCTATAATTCAGACTGATAAAACCGAGTACGCGCTCTGAGCGGGCATACGCTTAACGAAATTCGCTGGTTCAATTCCTGCAATTACAATTGTGTGTATCAATACGACCGTGACATTTGACGACATCTAGTGGTCAAAAGCGGAATTAGGTAGGTATAACTACTGAGGGTAACAGCGGGATGTTCACTAGTTTTGGAATGTTAGTAGGATTCATTTCAATTATTTGTTAGTTGGCTATGCTTAAGTTAAATTTTCTGCTACTTATGCTTGTCATTAATTGTGATTTTTCCTAGACAATAGTCAGTAAAACCGTATGTTATTATCATTCTGCGGTTTTTATCCAGAAATTATTAAAGCAACAATAAGCTATTCGCTGTCACGGACCGTAGTTTAGAGACCCCTGCTCTAAGCTACTCAGGTGTATGCCATTTTTATGTGTGCTAAACTGTATGCCATTTTTTATTGGGACTTAATTTTTGATTAATAACAAAACAGAACTGATTGATAAATAAACTGTTAACAAATTTGTTTACTAATCGTGATGGATTAGAGATTTAAGAAATAAAAAGCTATTAGTAAACGATAGTTTATATTTTTATCTAATTTTAGTTAAATTTAAACAAAGAAAAAGTATCAAATCATATTCAGGCAATAAATTGTGTTCATTATCATTCAAAACCGAAAAAAAAGCAGATTAAATAAAAATTAAAAAAAAAAACAACTAAAGAATTCAAAATGATTTTATAAAAGAACACGCTAAATGAAATTTAAATAACCCATAAGATAGCTCGAGATAGAAATTAAAAAATTATCAATAAAAAACATTGAAACTGATCAAGGACACAAAGAAATGATCAAAAAAATGAAAATCCTCGCTTCCCAAAAAAAATATACATAATTTTATGGGTAACAAGACCACATCTCTGTTAAGAAAAATTTAAATTTTTTTTTTCAACACTAAAAATATACTCGTTATCTGAATCAAAGTTCATTATTTTATGAATGCCTTTCGTAAATTTTCTAAAGATTCTTTTTCGCGCTTTTCGAATAAGAGATTCAGAATGCCAAATGTCTCTGGGGGAATTTTCGAACTTCTTCTACGAACAAGTCTGAAAAGTCTTTTATAGCTTTTTTAAAATATACATAAGACTTATTGATGATGCTTTATTACCAAATATCTGACATTTTGAAAGAACCGAAAACTATTTTTCAAAATCAAAAGTTGGAACTTTTTTTTATGTGTTAAATTATTCATAAGAGGCGTTTATCATCCCTTTTTTTTTTTTCATTTTAAAAGATTGTTATGGTTAAAAATAACTGTGCAGGCATTTTAAAATTCATCGTAAATTATTATGTCATGCGTTTATCAGCTTAAATTCTCAAATAATAGTTGAATGAATTATTATATGTAATAAAAGGAAATTTAAACATCTGATAAACTTATTATAGAAAATACATTCATTTGATTATTTACAAAGTGATTTATGATAAAAAAAACCTGATATAAATTACTTTTATAATCCCTAAAAATAATAAATGCGCTTTAATGCTACATTAAAAAAATGAAAAATGCATTTCATTCATTAATGAAATGCATTTGAAAAAAAAAAACGTACATTTTCTTCATTAATGAAATGCTTTTAAAAAGAAACGTACATTTCCTTCATTAATGAAATGCTTTTGAAAAATTTGAAACGAACATTTCCTTCATTAATGAAATGCATTTGAAATAAAACGAACATTTCCTACATTAATGAAATGCATTTGAAAAGAAACGTACATTTCCTTCATTAATGAAATGCTTTTAAAAAAAAAGAAACGTACATTTCCTTCATTAATGAAATGCATTTGAAAAGAAACGTACATTTCCTTCTTTAATGAAATGCTTTTGAAAAGAAACGAACATTTCAGCATTATGAAATTCATTTGAAAAGAAACGAACATTTCCTTCATTAATGAAATGCATTTGAAAAGAAACGTACATTTCCTTCATTAATGAAATGAAAAGAAACGTACATTTCTCTTTAATGAAATGCATTTGAAAAAAAAAACGTACATTTCCTTCATTAATGAAATGCATTTGAAAAGAACATTTTCTTCATTAATGAAATGCTTTTGAAAAAAGAAACGAACATTTCCTTCATGAATGAAATGCTTTTGAAAAAAAAAGAAACGTACATTTCCTACATTAATGAAATGCATTTGAAAAGAAACGTACATTTCCTTCATTAATGAAATGCTTTTAAAAAATACATTTGAAAAGAAACGTACATTTCCTTCATTAATGAAATGCATTTGAAAAAACGAAACGTACATTTCCTTCTTTAATGAAATGCTTTTGAAAAGAAACGAACATTTCCTGCATTATGAAATTCATTTGAAAAGAAACGAACATTTCCTTCATTAATGAAATGCATTTGAAAAGAAACGTACATTTCCTTCATTAATGAAATGAATTTGAAAAAAAGAAACGTACATTTCCTTCATTAATGAAATGCATTTGAAAAAACGAAACGTACATTTCCTTCATTAATGAAATGCTTTTAAAAGAAACGTACATTTCCTTCATTAATGAAATGCATTTGAAAAGAAACGAACATTTCCTTCTTTAATGAAAAAAGAAACGTACTTTTGAAAAAAAGAAACGAACATTTCCTGCATTATGAAATTCATTTGAAATTTATTTGAAAAGAAACGAACATTTCCTTCATTAATGAAATGCATTTGAAAAGAAACGTACATTTCCTTCATTAATGAAATGAATTTGAAAAAGAAACGTACATTTCCTTCATTAATGAAATGCATTTGAAAAGAAACGAACATTTCCTTCATTAATGAAATACATTTGAAATGAAACTTGCAAATTTCTTTCATTAATGTAATGCATTTGAAAAGAAACGTACATTTCTTTCATTAATGAAATGCTTTTGAAAAGAAACGAACATTTCCTTCATTAAAAAAAAGAAACGTGAAATGCTTTTGGAAAGAAACGTACATTTCCTTCATTAATGTAATGTATTTGAAAAGAAACGAACATTTCCTTCATTAATGAAATGCATTTGAAAAGAAACGAACATATCTTTCATTATGAAATTCATTTGAAAAAGAAACGAACATTTCCTTCATGAAATGCATTTGAAAAGGAACGTGCATTTCCTTCATTGATGTACTGCATTTGAAAAGAAACGTACATTTCCTTCATTAATGAAATAATGTATTTTGAAAAGAAACGTACATTTCCTTCATTAATGAAATGCATTTGAAAAGAAACGAACATTTCCTTCATTAATGAAATACATTTGAAAAGAATCTTGCATTTCATTCAATGAAACACGCTAAAAGAAATTTAAATAAACCAATAAGAATAGCTCGTGACAGAAATTTAAAACTATCAATAAGAAATATTCAAATTGATCAAGGGTACGATAAAAGTTATCAAGGAAACGAAAAACCCCGCTCCATAAAACAATAACCATAATTTTCTGGGTAACAAACCCACATCCCAATCAAAAAAAAAAAAATTTAAATATTTTACTGAACAATAAAAATATACTCGTTACCTGAATGAAAGTTCATTATTTTATGAATACTTTTTTGTAAATTTTCTTAAAGATTCTTTTCGCGCCTTTCGAATAAGAATTTCAGAATGCCAAATGTCTCTCGGGGATATTTTCGAACTTCTTAGAACAAGTATGAAAAGTCTTTTATAACTTTTAAAATATACATAAGACTTATTGATCAAGGTTTATTACCAAATTTCTGACATCTTGAAAGTAGATGGAAACAATTTTTCAAAATCAAAAGTTGGAACTTTTTTTGTGTTAAATTATTCATAAGAGGCGTTTTATCATCCCATTTTTTTGCCATTTTAAGATTGTTATGGTTAAAAACAACTGTGCATGCATTTTAAAATAATTGCATCGTAAATTATTTTTCAAAACATTTTCTTACATGTCTTTTGTTTATTAGCTTAAATTCTCAAATAATATGCTTCAAATGCGATAAGATGTGATTAAATGAACCATAAGTAATAACTGGAAGTCTAAACATCTGATAAAGTTATTACAGAAAATATATTCATTTGATAATATGCAAAGGGATTTATGATAAAGAAAATATAATTTACTTTTATATACCTTAAAATAATAAATGCGTTTCTACATTTGAATAAAAATACATTTGATTAATGAATCTAAGAAATGAATGAATTTTATAATGAATTTAATAATGAATCTGAATTGAATGATTTTGAATGAATTGATTAATGAATTTGAATTGAATGATTTTGAATGAATTTGAATTGAATGATTTTGAATGAATTTGAATTGAATGATTTTGAATGAATTTGAATTGAATGATTTTGAATTAATTTGAATTGAATGTTTTTGAATGAATTAATTAATGAATTTCAATTGAATTTTAAATAATGAATTTCAATTGAATGATTTAAATAATGAATTTCAATTGAAGGATTTAAATAATGAATTTCAATTGAAGGATTTAAATAATGAATTTAAATGAAGGAATTTGAATGAACGAATTTAATAATGAATTTGAATTGAATGATTTTGAATGAATTTGAATTGAATGATTTTGAATGAATTTGAATTGAATTTTGAATGAATTTGAATTGAATGATTTTGAATGAATTTGAATTGAATGATTTTGAATTAATTTGAATTGAATGATTTTGAATGAATGAATGAATGAATTTGAATTGAATGATTTAAATAATGAATCTCAATTGAAAGATTTAAATAATGAATTTAAAAGGATTTAAATAATGAATTTCAATTGAAGGATTTAAATAATGAATTTAAATGAAGGAATTTGAATGAACGAATTTAATAATGAATTTGAATTGAAAAGATTTGGTTTGTTGCTCTACGGTCATCTTGTGCACACGTTAGGCTAAAAAGATCGGGACCTACAGTTTAAAGTGGATTCCGAATCACTACAAACTTCAATGGCACCGCTGGGACTCGAGCACTAGCCACTCGGCCAGCAGCCCCTAAATTTGAATTGAATGAATGAATTTATTGCCTACAGTTTAGATTCCGAACTACCAATAAGCATCCATGCCCCCACAAGAATTGAAGACAGAGAGCTAGCCCATTGGCCATCAGGCCGTATTAGTTATAAATGGTATAAATTGGATAATAAAAAAAAAAAATATAATTGGCTGGTTCGATTTGCAGGTTTTGCATAAATTTAGAATTTAATATATGAACAAAACACATAACAGCACTTTAAAAAAAAAAGAAAAAGTATCAATAAATGACATTCAGACAATAAATTATCTTCAATAGTTATCGTTCAAAAGTGAAAGAAAACGGATTGAATAATAAATAAAATAAAAATATTGAAAAAACGTTCTTCTATAAACAATGCTTTTTGAACATGTTCTTTTATAAAATGTTTTTATAAAAGAACGTGAAAAATATTTTAAATAAACCAATAAGAAAGCTAGTAATACAAATTTAAAAAAAAATCAATAAGAAGCGTTCAAACAGATCAAGGACATGAAAAAAAGAAAAGGAAACGAAAAGACCCCGCTCTCCAAAAAAAAATACCATAGTTTTCTGGGTAACAAAATCAAAAAGGAGAGCAACCATTTAAAAAAATCAATAAGAAGTGTTGAAACTGATCAAAAAGGACATGAAAAAAATGATCAAAGAAACGAAAAACTCCGCTCCCAAAACAATATCCATAGTTTTCTGGGTCACAAAATCAAAAAGGAAACTGAGAGCAACCATTCCCTAATTTTCTGGTTAAAAATTTCAATAAGAAGTCAACAATACGTTGAAACTGATCAAGGACATGAAAAAAATGATCAAAGAAACGAAAAACCCGCTTCCTCAAAACAATATCCATAGTTTTCTGGTTAACAATCACTATTAAATCAAATTTGAATCAACTAAGAAATGTTGAAACTGATCAAGGACATGAAAAAATGATCACAGAAATGAAAGCCCCTTTTTTCCAAAACAATATCCCTAATTTTCTGGTTAACAATTTCGCATCCCTATTAAAGAAATTTGAATCTTTTACTCAACAATACGTTGAAACTGATCAAGGACATGAAAAAAATGATCAAAGAAATGAAAATCCCCGCTTCCTCAAACAACGGCCATAATTTTCTAGTTAACAATTTCGCATCCCTATTAAAGAAATTTGAATCTTTTACTCAACAATACGTTGAAACTGATCAAGGACATGAAAAAATGATCAAAGAAATGAAAATCCCCGCTTCCTCAAACAACGGCCATAATTTTCTGGTTAACAATTTCGCATCCCTATTAAAGAAATTTGAATCTTTTACTCAACAATACGTTGAAACTGATCAAGGACATGAAAAAATGATCAAAGAAATGAAAATCCCCGCTTCCTCAAACAACGGCCATAATTTTCTGGTTAACAATTTCGCATCCCTATTAAAGAAATTTGAATCTTTTACTCAACAATACGTTGAAACTGATCAAGGACATGAAAAAATGATCAAAGAAATGAAAATCCCCGCTTCCTCAAACAACGGCCATAATTTTCTGGTTAACAATTTCGCATCACTATTAAAAAGAAATTTGAATCTTTTACTCAACAATACGTTGAAACTGATCAAGGACATGAAAAAAATGATCAAAGAAATGAAAATCCCCGCTTCCTCAAACAACGGCCATAATTTTCTAGGTAAAAAAATTGTAAAAATTAAAAACTGTTAAAAAATTCTGAAATTTTTTACGCAGCAATAACAATATACTCGTTACCTGAATCAAAGTTCATTATTTTATGAATGCCTTTCGTAAATTTTCTTAAAGATTCTTTTCGCGCCTTTCAATAAGAACTTCAGAATGCCAAATGTCTCTGGGGGAATTTTCGAACAAACAAGTCTGAAAAGTCTTTTATAACTCTTTAAAATATACATAAAACTTATTGATCATGCTTTATTACGAAATATCTGACATTTTGAAAGAACCAAAACTATTTTGCCAAAAATCAAAAGTTGGAGTTTTGTGTTAAATTATTCATAAGAGGAGTTTATCATTCCATTTTTCCCATTTTAAGATTGTTATGGTTAAAAATAACTGTGCATGCATTTTAAAAATACTTGCATCGTAAATTATTTTTCAAAAACATTTTCTTACATGGGTTGTATTTATAACTTTACATTCTCAAATAATGCTCTTCAGATGTGATGAGATGCGCTTAAATGAATCATTAGTAATAACTAATCTGATAAACTTATGACAGAAAATTTATTCCTTGATAATATAAAAGGGATTTAGGATAAAGAAAATGTATATAATTTACTTTTTATACACCCCTAAAATAATAAATGTGTTTCTACATTTAAAAGAAAAATACATTTAATGAATTAAATACATTCGAAAAGAAATATACGTTTAATTCACTAATGAACGAATTAAATACATTTTGAAAGAAATATACATTTAAATTAAGGAATGAATGAATTAAATACGTTTGAAAAGAAATATGCATTTCATTCACTAATGAACGAATTAAATATATTTCGAAAGAAATATACATTTCATTCACTAATGAACGAATGAAATACATTTCGAAAGAAATATACATTTCATTCACTAATGAACGTATTAAATACAATTTGAAAGAAATATACATTTCATTCACTAATGAACGTATTAAATATACACCGAAAGAAATATACATTTCATTCACTAATGAACGTATTAAATACAATTTGAAAGAAATATACATTTCATTCACTAATGAACGTATTAAATACAATTTGAAAGAAATATACATTTCATTCACTAATGAACGTGATAAATACAATTCGAAAGAAATATACATTTCATTCACTAATGAACGTATTAAATACAATACTCGAAAGAAATATACATTTCTCATTCACTAATGAACGTGGTAAAAAATTGAAAAAAATATACATTTCATTCACTAATGAACGTATTAAATACAATTTGAAAGAAATATACATTTCATTCACTAATGAACGTATTAAATACAATTCGAAAGAAATATACATTTCATTCACTAATGAACGTATTAAATACAATTCGAAAGAAATACACATTTTTACTAATGAACGAATTAAATACAATTTTATGAAGAAATGTAAATTTCCTTCAATAATAATCGTTGAAACTGATCAAGAACATGAAAAAAAAAAAAAGAGATAAAGGAAACGAAAAACAATACGCATTCCCAATAATACTAATACTAATAACACTAAAACAATACTTATACTAATTCCCAAAACAATACCATAGTTTTCTGGGTAAAAAATTAAAAAATTAATAAGAAACTTTGAAACTGATCTTAGGACACGAAAAATTATCAAAGAAATGGAAAAGGTGTTTATCCCAAATCAATATCCATAATTTTCTAGGTAACAAGTCCACATCCCTTTAAAAAATGTAAATTTTTTCAACACTAAAAATATACTTGTTACATGAATCAAAGTTCATTATTTTATGAATGCCTTTTCGTAAATTTTTCTTAAAGATTCTTTTTTGCATTTGATAAATAAGAACTTTTAGAATGCCAAATGAATCTGGGGGGAATTTTCGAACAAGTCTGAAAAGTCTTTTTATAACTTTTTGCTTAAAATATGCATAAGACTTATTGATCATGGTTTATTGCCAAATACCTAACATTTTGAAAGAAACGAAAACTATGTCTTAAAAATGAAAAGGTGGAACTTTTGAGTGTTAAGTTGTTCATAAAAGGAGTTTATCATCCCATTTTTTTTTTCCCATTTTAAGATTATTACGGTGAAAATAACGTATTTTAAAAAATTCTTGCATTGTAAATTATTTTTCAAAAACATTTTCTGCAGGGCATGTGTTTATGAGCTTGTTCTCCAAAAATGCGGCGGAATTCTAAACATATGATTACAGAAAATATATTCATTTGATAATATACAAAGTGATGTAAGATAAAGAATACATATACGTGTACATAGATACATAAACAGTGTCCTTATTCATGACACTGATTATCTGCTGTCAAATTTGAGAGACAGGTTGTTCTCACTAGAACAAAGTTCTAATTGCATGTTGTATAAATATCCAAGATACTACTTATCTGCTGTCAGATTTGAGTGACAGGTTGTTCCTCACTAGAACAAAGTTCTAATTCATGTTGTATAAATATCCAAGATACTACTTATCTGATGTCAGATTTGAGAAAAATGTTGATATCATGCTCTTTTGGAAGGATGTAGATTCCTTTCCGCGGGGAACAGAAATGCTATATCTCTTGTCGTGGGAAAAATATTACAGTATGCGTTCCGAAATAGACACATCCATCGATTTGGCATCACTTGTCGGCTTTCGAACCAAGATCCTTTTTCGAAAAAGCTATGCGCGGCTACTCAAGTCATAAAAGACTTGACTTGCCACGCTTTTTTTTATTGAAACTAAATTTTCATTACTATCAAAAACAGAAATGTATGAATAACTTTTATCTTTAAATAAACTGTTTACCATTGTGTTTACTAATCATGATGGATTAGAGAATTCAATAAAAAGCTATTAATAAAAAGATATTTTTTGTAACACTTTTTATCTTAAGTGGGAGAAAATAGGATAATCGTAAGAAAAGGAAATTTAATCGGCTGGGTCGATATACAGGCTACCCATAAAATTTAAAATTTAATATAAGGACAAAACGCATAATAGCAATTTTAAACAGAAAAAAATATATCAGTAATTCATATTGAGGTTAAAAAATATTTTCACCAATTACGATTGATTAAAAACCAAAACAGAAAGGTAACAGTAGTTTTGAAAGATAATTAATGGACGTCAATTATCTTTCTAAATTAAAAAAGAAATCTTATCTGAAATCTGAATAAATATATATATTTTTTAAACTACAGAATTCCAAACGATTTTATGAAAAGAACACGTTCAAGAAATTTAAAATAACCAATAATAGTTCGTGATAAATTGTAAAAAAAAATAATAAACGTGGAAATTCATCAAGGACACCATAAAAAGGATCAAATGAAAAAATCCCCGCTCCCCAAAACAATATTCATAATTTTCTGGGTAGCAAGCCCACATGTCTGTTAAAAAAATTTAAATATTTTACTCAGCAATAAAAATATACTCGTTACCTGAATCAAAGTTCATTATTTTATGAATGCCTTTCGTAAATTTTCTTAAAGATTCTTTTTTTCGCGCCTTTCAAATAAGAATTTCAGAATGCTAAATGTCTCCTGGGGAAATTTTCGAAAAAAATCTGAAAAGTCTTTTATAACTTTTTAAAATATACATAAGACTTATTGATCATGCTTTATTACCAGATATCTGACATTTTGAAAGAACCGAAAACTATTTCTTAAAATCAAAAAGTTGGAACTTTTTTTTGTGTTAAATTATTCATAAGAGGCGTTTATCGTCCATTTTTTTTTTTTCATTTTAAGATTGTTGTGGTTAAAAATAACTGTGAATGCATTTTAAAATTCTTACAGCGTAAATTATTTTTGAAAACATTTTCTTACATGGCTTGCGTTTATAAGCTTAAATTCTCAAATAATACGCTTCAGATGAGTTAAGATGTGTTGAATGAATTATTATATGTAATAACTGGAATTTTAAACATCTGTTAAACTTATTACAGAAAATATATTCATTTGATAATGAAATATACATAATAATATACAAAATGATAAAGTAAAACAAATATAAAATCATGTTTGTGAAAATTGCAACACCATGAAGGACTTACGCGAGTGAGCTGAAATTTTTCAGGAAATGCAAAATTAGCGCATGATATGCAAATGATTAGAATTTCAAATCCGTAGCGCATGCGTATGCTGAGCAGCGCCCTCTGAACGGCGGATGGATCCGAATAAATAGACGGCTGTAGCGAGGCGTGTATGGTTATCGGTGGTTATCTGCTAGTGGTAAACGTTAGCTCAATCGTTACTTATGCCTCTTCGACGAAAGAGAGTGAGATTTGAACAACTTACAGAGTTTGAACGAGGGAGAATCATCGGCCTCGTGAAGCTGGATTGTCTTATCGTGCAGGAGCCGCTCGTGTGCAGCGTAACAGCAACACAGTGATGCGTCTTTCGAAGCAGTGGACGGACGAGTGTCGGATAGCTGGGAAATCCGGGAGTGGACCCCGAAATGTGACGTCAGATCGCGATGATAGACACCCTGGTCCGCATGGCGCTGACGAACCGTACAGCTTCCTCTAGACAATTGACAGCACAGTGGTCAATAGCTACAGGTGTTTCATTGTGTGCTTTATCAATTCGTAGACGTCTGCTGCAGCGTGGACTGCACGCAAGGACTCCTTTATACAGGATCCCTCTCACGCTAAACCATCTCCGCTTGAGGCAACAATGGGCCGCTCAGCATAGAGACTGGCGTGCTGATTGGCAGCATGTGTCGTGTTTTCTGACGAATCTCGCTTTAATTTGTGGTACCATGATGGCCGCATTCGTGTTAGACGCTATGACGGTGAAAGTCACCTTCCGGAGTGCATTATCGAACGCCACAGTGGACGAACACCCGAGTTATGGTCTGTGGTGCCATAGCATATCATGGACGATCTCACCGCTAAGAATTGTAGGCAATCTGAACAGCAACCGGTACATCAGTGAAGTTCTACAGCCCCAAGCTGTTCCCTTCCTTCAAAGCTTGCCAGGCACTGTATTTCAACAGGATAATGCCCGCCCTGATATCGCTAGGACTGTTCAATCCTTCTTTGCAACGCGGCAGGTACAGCTTCTTCCTTGGCCTGCGTATTCCTCGGATATATCGCTGATTGAACATGTGTGGGATTTCATTGGTCGGCGTCTCGCTCGTGATCCTCGTCCTGTTTTCTGCAGACGAACTTTGGGTGCTCATACAAACAATATGGAATGCTCTTCCTCAGGCAGACATTCAAAATTTGTTTGACTCCATGCCACGTCGTCTAGCAGCACTTATTGCGGCGCGTGGTGGCTACACAAAATACTGATTCCGATCTCTTGTTATTGTTTGTTTCCTTTGAGTATTTAATGATTTATTTGTACCACTACCACTCAACTGTGGAATAAATTTCATTCAATTATGACGATTCCTTCATGGTGTTGCAATTTTCACAAGCATGAGTTTAATTTACTTTCATACGCCCTAAAATAATAAATGCGTTTCTACATTTAAAAAGAAATTTGCAATTGATTCATTAATGAATAAAACGTTAATTATTGAAAAGAAATGTGCATTTAATTCATTAATGAATTGAATGCCAAATACATTTAAAAAAGAAAGGCGCATTTGATTCATTAATGAATCAATTTTAATACATTTAAAAAGAAATATACATTTGATTTATTAATGAATGAATTAAATATATTTGAAAAAAATATACATTTCATTCATTCATGAATAAATTAAATACAATTAAAAAAGAAAAATACATTTAATTCATGAATGAATTATTTAAATACATTTGAAAGAAAATAATACATGCGTTTCTTATTCTCTGTTTAAAAGAAACAATCCTAATGAGATTTTATTGTAGACATAAATTAAGGGAAGTTCACAAAGAATAACAAAACTTCTTAAGAAAAAGTCCAAAATGATACAAAAACGCTAAATAAATGACGGTGCATAAAACCTCATCATTCAAAATAGCCTTTTATCGTGTCATAAAACCCATAAACGACAAATGGGTTCCTAGTATATGCCTGGATTTTTTTTTTTTTTTTTTGTATAGAAATTGACTGATGTTTTATAAATCATTGTACTAACCACCTCCTGGCAAGCCATTTTGAAATATGGCCTGAAGTCCATCGATATCGAAAAAGTTTTTTTTTTTTTTATTTCTTGCTTATCACGCATTTATGGGCTTGTAATAAGGCTCTTAAAAAATAACATTCCTTTACCACAATTAGGCAATTCAGTAGTTCAGATAGTTCCCATTCTACTCATTCTTTATTTTCTTCCTTTATAGTAATAATAACGATATTTTATATACTTAATACAATGTTTATAGTATCGATATTGGAACACCATAAGCCTCTTTAGTTTATGTTTTATTCCTATTCACTATATAACAGCTGCTTGCAAGTTATCTAAACTATATAAGGTGGAAGTTTATGTCCAATAAACATACGAGGTACTTTTATAAAAATACACAGCACAATATAAAACCAGAAGGTGAATTAGGATTGCAAGAGTGGGATACCACTGTCACAAATATTATCGTTCAACATATTGTTCAGAGTTAAATTTAATATTTAAAATAAATGTTTGCATCCTTGCATCTTATTTTTTATTTAGAATTGTATAAATTTGTGACGTGTTTTAATATGTAATTTATCCTTATCTGTAAAAAAATAGATATAATTGACAGTTGATATGTAATATACAAAGAGGATATCGCTGGAGAAATTAATGAAAAATTCTTCGAAGAAGTCTGTCTGAGTAGTCTGTAACACAAAAGGAAGAAATCACACAATTCAACAGTTCCACCTTGTAGGGTTTTTATGCAACACAATAGAGAGTTTTTGCAAACCGTATTTTAAAAATACGGTATTTTTTCTCCCTAGCGCGCATGCTCATAGGAAATTGCGCATGCGTATCTGTAATAATGTTTCCTATGAGCATGCGCGCTAGGGAGAAAAATACCGTATTTTCCGTACCGTATTTTTATAACCGTATTTTTAAAATACGGTTTGCAAAACTCTCTATTATCTAATAAGCGTTCTTCACGCCAGTTTCTATTTGTAGATAAAAGGTGCATCTCAATGGTTGCCGCTTTAAAAGTAATAAAAGTCAAAACTGATTTATGACTTAACTCTAAAGTGAATATTTACCGATTTATGGGAATACTATACCATAAAATGGGATACCTTAATAATATGATGGTGAGGAAGATTATTTGAGCTCACTGGCCCAGTCAGGCGCTTCATTTCCGGTAGTGGCAAGCACAGAACAATGAAAACACTGGAAATGCCCAGAAGTTAAAGGGATAATTAAAAAAGTATAAAAAGTCAAAATTGAATTTTGGTTAGTTAAAGTAGAATATACCTTAATAACAAGTAATATAAAAAAAAAAAAAAAAATTTAAGGTCAAATTCCTACTTTTTTTTTCCTATATTTCAGAAAGTCCTTTATAAATAATTTTCATTCATTTTTTTTAAAGTTTATCGGGGGCCATCTATTGGTAGATATATGCAACTTAAATCTAAAAAAACTAAAATTACTAAATTAATATGAAAAATAAAAATCTTGAGTGAAGAAAACTTGAACTTGAGTGAATGAATAAAAATGTTTTATTAACGATTGAAAATTTTAACAAGATAGAAACAGGGAGAGTGTGAACTAATAGAAGGAATTGAAATAAAATAGGAGACCAGTTTAATATGACATTGAAATTCAAATACCTGAAATCTCCTCAGCAAATAGCAAACGGGAAAATGAAAAAAAAGGTCCAATAATCGCATGGAGAAGGAATTAAAAATTCAATCCTTCTGATTACAAAGGCGAATCTGAAAAAAAAAATTGAGAAGGTGGAGAGGTGATCGAGAATTAGAGAGTAGAGAAATGATCTAAAGTCAGAAAGAAGAATGATCAAAAATCAGTGATGGGAATAAATGATATGATCTCAAATCAATGAAGGTAAAGACGAGATGAGAAGGAAAAAATGATGGGTGGTGAAATAGCATGAAATATTCGTGAGATGAATTTCCAGCCTCATCAAATAATGAATAAAAATTAAGGTGCACCCTTTCAGTGATTTATGAAATAATTTGTTAAGTGATAAAATATTTTGTGCTTGAACTAAAACCCCCAATGATAATAATGCATGGGCATTGTTAATAAAATTGGTGTGTTTATTAATTTTTAGTATAAATGGTACATTTAAACTTTTTATATGTATTTAATTTTAATATTTTGCATAATTCCCATTTTACAATTAATGTTTGATTTTTGTGATTCTTCAATTTCATGCTCAGAGACCCTTTTATTGTTTAACGCCAATATTATGTTGTAATTTATTATTATTTTTTTATTAACAAGATTATATTATGGAAATAATTTATTTTATTTCAATCTTAAATTGTGTTCTAAATTTTACAAGTTTCAAATTGTCTTATCTCACAAGATTCTGGAAAAAATTAAATCTGATGGATTATATTTAACGTTTGATGTTTAATTTATGTGTTTTATTATTTATTGAGGAACAACACTGATGCATAATTTAGTTAGGTTTTGATGCGACTAATTTGATGGAATAAAGATGAGTTAACTGATGCGGATCCTATTAGCAAGTGTTGAATTATTTTTTAAAAAAATATTTTATTGCTTTATATTTATTTATACATCAAGGAGTGCTTATCAAAGTGAAGGAAATGATATTAATTTAGTTAATTTCTATTTTTATTCTACAACATCACAATATTAGGGGCATTTGCCAACATACATTAAGATCAGTAAAAAACTGGTGTATGTATATATATAATTCAATATTATGTTAAACAAATCACTGAATAACAAAAAATAAGACAAATAACTTACCTTTTCTTTGATTTCCAGAAATTGTAGAGATAACGGAGCAGCAGAACTTCAAATGAAACAATCTGAGCAACAAATTCTACACAATTTAAAAATAATTGAGCAACAAATTTTACACAAGCTTATTTGTTTTTCAAGTTATATCATTGCCAATTGTTTCAACAAAAAAGCATGGAATTACCAGCTGTGCATTTTTAGTGTCACCAACTTTAAGTTAGGAGGTGTCTGAATGGCCGAGTGGCTAGTGCTCTGGCGCTCGGTACCATAGGTTTCGGGTTCGAGTCCCGGCGGTGCCATGGATGTTCGTAATCCACTTTAATGTAATGGCTTTTTAATGTAATGGCCACTTTAAACCGTAGGTCCTGGTCCTAATAGAATCGTAGAGCGTTGCATTGTTACTCCGCGTCCGTGGCTTCAAAATTACACGCGCCCCTTGGGTAATGCAAAGTGAGTAACATCTGTGCAGAGCTTGCCTTAAGGCATCCAAGACCAAGCTGTCTAAGTGTTTACCAGCTGCATTGGAACAAAAAAATAAATAATTCAGTTAGAAAAGATTTAACTCCACCTGGTAACGACAGATGCATGTTTACATTATCACCTTTTGACAAAATGCCTGACCAAATAAACTTAAGCAACTATTTCAAACAGCAGCCAGAAGATTTAGCCTAGGAGGCCTATGAACTACGTAGATATGATATTTGCAATTCATTCACATGAAGATTATTTCAATCTCATAGCTAGAGCCTCAATTCAGATCCACTTAAGTCTCATATTGTTACAGCCCCTAAAAAGATGACAAAATTCTTCTGCTATTTACAGATTTCAGCAACAATCTCAAACCTGTGATTTGCAGTCACAAGATTCATTTCGAAATACGTCGGATTCAGTATGTCGATCATGAATAGCCAATGCTTGAAAATTTTCGCTTGAGTACTAGATCCTCAAGTCGAGTCCACTTAAGTTTAATCTTTCTGCCGCCAACACACTTAATAAAAGTTGTCACTAAGGACTATCGTGTTTCTTTATATCGGTGGTTCAGTTTTTCTGGTTAGCCGCAGCTTTCTTGTGGTTCGAGAAGTATTGATCAATCCATTCAAACATTTATGGAATCTTCAATTATTTACAAAAAAAATATTTACAAGGATATACAGGGTTGATGGTATACAATTCGAAGGCAAAAGCTAAACTGGAAGACAAATGTTCTTTTTTAGAATAAAATAACTCGTTTCCACGGCAACAGCGCGATTCTGAATCGGTCCCAAACGATTTCTATAAAAACTACCACGTGACGTTGCGTGGCGCGAATAAAAGCATAAAATTCCAACAAAAGTAGATGTGTGATATGAGTTCCATGCTTTATAGATTTCAGCAATCATTTCAAACTTCAAATTCAGTAGTCATTTCAGAAGAGCCAAGAAGTATGTCGAATGCCGATGTCTGATATTTGCGTTATGTGCATGAAACATTAGAACCTCAATCCGAATCTGACTTAGGTCACCTACAAAAGATGATAAAAGTGGCCAGTAATGTGAGATCCTTTTCGTTGTTCAATAATTTCAAACCCCAGAAAAACACCCATTAGCAGAAAATAACCACGTCGATCTACAATGACTGATATTTGCAGTTATGCTGATGAAGTGGTAGAGCTTCAACGCAGATCCAATTTGTCTTTCGTCTGTGGTTTTCGTATAGACTTCAGAAATAAGTTTTCAAAACCCAAAATTCAGCAGCCAGAAAATTTAATAAAATGCAATAAATATTTTCGATAATCAATGACCAATATCTATAAAGTTAATTGTGAAATACTAAAGCTTAAATTCGAACCCAACCTGGTTTTTCCTTGATCAAAAGGATGCTAGTGTTTAGAAGTACGCATAAGATTAAATTACTACACAAGTAACAGGTGGGCTGAACAGTTTATAGGCTGACACATAGATGGCGCTACTAGTATTAAATCCATATGATTTTTAGTTAGCCCTAACCTTCAAAAAAAGACACGTGTATAAACTTGGCAGTTGTTTCACTATTAGTATGTGAGATATAGCATTTTAGGTGAAGTTATAGCATTTTTAGTGTTCATCACGTGCAGTCCACTCGGCTGACCGTCGATTGGACTCCGGTGTGAAATGACGGAGCCATGTTTCATCCATTGTCACATATCGACGCAAAAATTCGGGTTTATTACGATTGAACAGCTCAAAACTCTGCTTTTAGCATCAGCAATCTGTTGCTGTTTTTGGTCGATTGTGAGCTCGCGCGGCACCCACTTTGAACAGAGCTTTCGCATATCCAAATATTCATTCAAGCTATGTCCAACACGTTCCTTTGATATCTTTAGGTCTCAGCTATATCAATCCACTTCACTTTACGGTTATCAGAAATTATTGTGTGGACTTTTTGATGTTTTCGTCGGTAACAGCCTCTTTGGGGCGTCCACTGCGTGCATCGTCCTCGGTGCTCATTTCGCCTCGTTTAAATTTAGCAAACCACTTTTCTATGGTTGATTTTCCTGGTGCAAAGTTCGAATAATGTTTTTCAAGCCAAGACTTGGCTTCAATAGTATCTTTTTTTGCCAAAGAGCAATGCTTTATTAATACACGAAATTCCTTTTATCCTTTTTTTCAAACTAACAAAAGTTGCTTCACTAAAAAGGCTATAAAAGGCTAATAAAGGCTAAAAAGGCTATATAAGTATAAGCTGTTATACTAATAGTATAACAGCTGTCAAATTTATACACGTGCCATCTATGTGTCAGCCTTCGAATATTTCAGCCCACCTGTTATGTTAGAGCTCGGAAGGTTTATTGGTTTCGCAGATGACTTCATTATAGTTTTCTGTATTTGAGGAGAATAGCCATTTTTCAACCGCTCAACACATGCCAAATGAAAAGAGTCTGAGGAGCTAATCACTATTTGCAACGGGTAGTTGAACAATAAAGAGTTTTTATATACATAGAGGAATCTAGATTTAACTTAAAATTATAGTAGGTTTGTTTGATTTGAAGAGAAATGGGAACCTACAATATTAGTGCGAGAGGGAGGTTTGGTTTGTCCCTCTATTGTTAATTTTTGCGCACTTTGGGCTAATTAGACCGGGACCTACAGTTTAACGTGGATTCCGAACCCCTCACAAACATCCATTCCATCGCCAGTATTCGAACTTGAAACCTGTCACACCAAAGGCCACAGCTCTTGGCAATTGGCCATCAGGCCATGTGCGAGAGGGAGGAGCCAGCATTTATGAATGGCCTGGCATCATTTTAATTGGATGCATAGAGTTCATATCTTTCCATGTGAAACTGTGTTTGCTCCAATCTATAAATATTACAGTATTGATGTTTATATGTCTTTCTCTGATGATGTAGGTAATAATTCAATTTTACAATAGTTCTCACAGCTTTTGTATCGCAAAAGACGATTTTATTGTTGTAAACAAACAATTCGCACAGGATGGTAAGCTCTATCCCCAAATTTGGCATATTTGGATTACTCTAGGAATGCGTGCTGTTCCTCTCATGCCTCTTTCTTTGGCACTAATCAATGCTTACAGAGATTACAGCTTCTTACAGATGCCTATCGTTTTCTTCCTCATACACCTTATAGCTGATGACATCACTCAACCCTGTATGAACTATATGGCTGACAATGATTATGCACTACATAAAGATATTCTCACAGCTAATATATATATTATTACTTATTTCATAATCATTAAACTCTAAAACAATCCTAATTGCCTACTAATTTTGAAAGATAAAATCAAAATAGCCTTATATCTACTATGAATTTGATATTTTGTATTAGTTTCATGAAAATCGGTAAACTACTTTTGAGTAATCATTGTTTCTGTGATTTGTTGCTTCTTATCTCACTTGTTAGACTGCAACATCTAGACCAAGTCTAAGATCCCTTGTGCTCTCATGGTAGGAGGGGACAACACAACAGGGCAGCTTCTGTTGTGTTGGTGAACTCGTAGGTAGAAGTCTGATTTGGCTCCGTAACACTGAAAAGGGGGCGTGCTTTCAGAGAGCACTTTTTAGAGGGGAACTAACCAGCATTTGCGTATCATATGGGAGAAAATCTGGAAAGCTCCTACAAGGTAGGGGACCTGAATGGCCGAGTGGCTAGCGCTCTGGCGCTCGGTACCACAGGTTTTGGGTTCGAGTCCTTCCAGCGCCATGGATGTTTGTAGTGGTTCGAATCCACTTCAAGCTGCAGGTCCCGGTCTGTTTAGCCTAACGTGTGCACAAGATGACGGTAGAGAGACAAACCAAACCTACAAGGTAATCCAACTAATGAGGCAAGATGCTGAACATAACAAACCCCTCGAGTCTTGAAACAGTGTAAAAATATATTGTGTTGTCTGCTTGCTGGAGACTAATTGTGTTAGGTGGACGGAAACACTCCAATCTTTCTACACAGTCCAGTCACATTAAGTTGTCCCCCACCTACTTTCGACGTCAACGTGAAATAACCAATCCCAAATTCAGGTGACAGAACATTGCAGTGGAGTGTATATAAAGAATTCCACTTAATACCACATTCCACACTCCACTTAACGCCATAATATACAAGAGTGTATATTCTGGCTTTTGACAGGTGGTCACATTAATGTGACTGAACTGTATATATGAATTTATTTACAACATTAGCAATACTGCATACAAGGCACACTGTGCCTCTTCCACAATGTCAATCCTATGTAATATTTAAAACCGTAAACATATCTCATACGGTCCCTGACCGTCTTAATCGCTCAGACGCTCCTAGCCTTCTCCACGTCGTCTCAAAATCTCACCGCATGTCCTTACCAGTTCATAGTGTTAAGGTACCATCTACTGGCCACAGTGGCGACCTCTCACGGCTATCTAATAATAATTAAACCTTACAATTGTAATAAAATTAGTATTAAGATTTATTACCGTATATATATATGTATATATATATATATTCTTATTCCACTTGGTAGACAGCAGCATCTACATCAAATCTAAATATCCATATGGTATCATATCGCATGGGAGGAAACTCGAAAAACTCCTACCAGGTAGTCCGACGAACGAGGCAAGATGCTGAACATCACAAACGTCATTGGTTTTTGAGACAGCGTCTACAATAAAGCCTGCAACGGACTGAATATCAACCCTAATGCCCACCATCAGAGCATGTTGCAACTGAATCTTGAGTCAGGCTTTATGAGACTTTACTCAATTAATAAAAATAAGTGTGTAATCGCAATTCAAACCGAAAAAATAAATCTAATAAATCAAAAAATTTAGTTAGTAAATCACAAACAAAATATAAAATAATAAATAAATAAAATACATTTCTCTTAAATAGCATATATTATTAAATGAATAAATAACAAATAATATTAATATGTAACAAAATAATATTTCTAAAAAGCTGTACCATTTTTCAGAAAATAAATTATAACTATTTCACACCATAAGCTGAAATTTATAAGAAATTTGATATAACCTTTTTTTTATTGGAATCCTATTTTATTTGCATTTCAGTGTATGTTTTCAACATTTCACAATATATCTGTCATATATTTACCAATATTTTCCTGCATAATTTCTTTGAGAAATGGTTATGGTAGTTTTTTTGAATACGCACTATATAAATGTTGTCATCCATAAAAATGCACATAAAAACATTTGGCCATTTTTCACGGTTAGTAAACAAGCATTGGTTAAGGTCTTTTATTTTCACCATTTTCCTAAACATTTGATGGAAGAACAATATCCCAAATATTTCATTCGTTAAATTATGCACAGAAATGCGTTTTGCCTTTTTTTTTTTCCCATTTTTCATGGCGTTTTATTATGACAGCTAAAAGAAGCAAAAAGTAATGCATTTGAAATTGTCTAAAAGAATATTACGTTTTATAGTAATCTTTTAAGATTTTAAATCCAATAGTTTAAATAAAAATTGTAATATATAAAATTTATACACAAATATGAAAAGAAAATTTTATATACAAATTTTATGCACTTTTATATACAAAATCTTTTATATACAAATAATTTTTTATATACACATTTTATATACAAAATAGAAAATGAATAGAAAATAAAAATTTATATATAAATGTTATACACTTTTATATATAAATAATATTTTTATATACACATTTTATAATGTTAGATATGTTATTAGATTAGATTTGATGATAAGTAATTAATTTTACATATTTAAAACACATTACATGAGTACACATTACATCATTTTACATAAGTTCGACTTGTGGCAACTTACGCCGCTGGTGAGCATCAGGTCCACCACTACTACTACTACTACACCACACCACATCACCATGAGTTGCCCTTTACAGTTTGGGAATGATGTGGGTGAGAAGTCTGATTGGGCTCTGTGACGCTCTACGGTCATATGAGATCGGGACCTACAGCTTACAGTGGGTTCCGAACCACTACAAAAATCCATGGCACCGTCGGGATTCGAACTCGAAACCTGTGGTACCGAGCGCCAGAGTATTAACCACTCAGCCATCTGGCCCCTACAATAGGACTGAGGTTCAATTCGTTGCCGGCTTTGTTGAATGCACTGTTTAAAAAAACGAAAAACTCTATGGCGTTTATTATGTTCAACATCTTGCCTCGTTAGTCGGACTACTACTACTACTACACCACACCACATCACTATGTCTAGAGCTGAGTTCCCATTTTACAGTTTGTGATCGATGTGGGTGAGAAGATTGAAATCTGTGATGCTTTAGGGTCATATGAGACCAGTGCCTATGACTTAAAGTGAATTCCGAACCGCTACAAACATCGCCGGGATTCGAACTCGAAACCTGTGATACTGAGCGCCAGAACGCTATCTACACGGCCATCAGGCCCGTCGTTAGTCGGACTACCTGGTGGGAATTGTCTGGGTATTCTTACATACGACACACAAATGCAAGTTGTTCCATCTAAAAGTCCTCCCGGAGGACACTTCCTTCATCTTCATCGACACGGAGCCAAGTCAGACTCTTACCTACATGTGCTCCATCACAACAGAAATTTCCCCCTTTCCGTCCATGCATGAGTACTCATGAGTCCTACTCATGGAATGTCCGTCCCGTGCTGTCGGGCAATGAGGTTTAGACAAACACATAAGAAGTGAACGTACTTTTAATAAATTATTAAAGTAATTTCAATAATTCAGTATTTAATTAGATGGAGCCTGAATGGCCGAGTGGCTAGTGCTCTGGTGCTCAGTACCAGAGGTATTTGGTTCAAATCTCGGCGTTGCCATGGATTTTTGCAGCAGTTCGGAATCCACTTTAAACCGTAGCTCCCGGTCCTAATAGGAGCGTCGCGGGGGCATTGTTACTTCGCGTCCGTGGTTTATCTTCAAGTTACACGCGCCCCCCTAGGTAGTGCAAAGTGAGTAACGTCGGTGCAGCTCTTACGGCATAAAAAGATCACGGTCTATTTGCCAGCTGCATTAGAAAAAAAGTATTTAAATAATGAAATTGATGAAAACGTATTTTACTGACCTAAACCTAGAAAACCTAATTCTCAAAAATTTATTTTTTCATCATTGTTAATTTAAAATCATATTTTAATTTTATAATTCGCAGGGCACCGATAATAACTAATATGTTACTAAAATGTAACTAAGATGGCAGTAAATTATAGTAAGCAAAATTATAATATTGTAGTATATTAGAATAGTGGTATAGAATATAGTAGTTTAGTAGTAAATTCAAAAATATAGTTCATGACTTTCTTAATAATAAATAAAAAATGCCATAGAGGAAAAGTAAAATTAATAAACTCTCGGTTATATTATCACGTACAATTTTTATAGCGTATTATTATGACATTTTCTTTTGAACGTTTTTTTTTCATTATTTTATCAACCAAATTTTTATTTTACAAATTATTTTTAAAATTATATTCGGCTTCTTGTTTTTTTAAGAAAGATTCCTTTCCAAATTAACATATTGAGTTATATTTAAAATCAGAGTATTACTTTTTGGTTTAAGTAATTGTTATAGATATTAGTATATATACTATGTAATGTATATTATTACAGTAATTAATAATGATAACTAACTACATAACAGGTGGGCTGAAATGTTCATAGGCTGACACATAGATGGCGCTACTAGTATTAAAGCCATATAATTTTTAGTTATCACTATCCTTCTAAAGACAAGTGTATAAATTTGAAAGCTATTGCACTATTAGTATTTATAGCCTTTTAGTGAAGCAACTTTTGCAAGTTTGAAAAAATGGATAAAAAGGAATTTCGTGTATTAACTACAGCATTACTTTTTGGCAAAAAAATATACTATTGAAGCCAAGGCTTGGCTCGATAAACATTATTCGGACTTTGCACCAGGAAAATCAACCATAGAGAAGTGGTTTGCTAAATTTAAACGAGGCGAAATAAGCACGGAGGACGATGCACGCAGTGGACGCCCCAAAGAGGCTGTTACCGACGAAAACATCAAAAATTCCCCAAATTAATTTCTGATAACCGTAAATTGAAGTTGATTGAGATAGCTGAGACCTTAAAGATATCAAAAGGAACGTGTTGGACATATCGTGAATGAATATTTGGATATGCGAAAGCTCTGTTCAAAGTGGGTGCCGCGCGAGCTCACAATCGACCCAAAACAACAACGAATTGATGATTCTAAGCAGTGTTTAGAGCTGTTCAATCGTAATAAACCCGAATTTTTGCGTCGATATGTGACAATGGATGAAACATGGCTCCATCATTTCACACCGGAGTCCAATCGACAGTCAGCCGAGTGGTATACATGTGTCTGTTGAAGGTTAGGGCTAACTAAAAATCATATGAATTTAATACTAGTAGCGCCATATATGTGTCAGCCTACGAACTTTTCAGCCCACGTGTTATATTTGGATATCCCCATTCAATTTAAAGATTAAATTACTTAATTAAATGCAGTCTGAGTAGGTGTAAAATTGTAAACAGTACTATTTGATTTATATACCATAATTAAGGAAGGATATTAAAATATATATACCTCGAAAGTATTTGCCTCTCCTCTAGATATACTAGTGTGCACAAGATGACCTTAGAACTACAAACCAAACATCTAGATATAAATTAATATTAATGAGAATATACTATCGAGAGCACTAATTCTAATTACCACGGAATATTTACAGTCCTAATTTCGGTTTAGAAAAGCTTTACTTGATCTGAGAAGGTTTAAGATAAGTTTATTTTTATCGAATTATTTGTAATGTTAACTGGCTTGGAATTTCTTGTAATTTTTGTCTTTTCCTTTTTTCTTTTGTTGATGTTATCCTGATTAAGGAAAGTTGTTTTCTTTCAAGGGGTTTAGCTAATTTCGAAATGGGATAGATGACTTGTTCGATTAGAATTCATAGAAATAAGTTGATGGATGTTTTTAAAAAGGAAAATAAGTGGAGAATTCAAAAAATATGTAAAGAAAGGGTGTAGGGTTGATAACCCTACCTCGTAAAAAAAACATTTCTTGTCCCGAAATCTGGCAGTAGACAGACGGTGTTCGCCAAGTATGGGGTTGTTGCGCCAGTGATAATGATGATAATTTCGTTTTTTGGGGCTTGATGGCCGAGTGACTATCGATTAGTGTAACAGGTTTAGAGTTCGAGTCCCGGTGGTGCCATGAATGTTTGTAATCATTCGGAATCTACTTTAAACCGAATGCACAAGAAGTGAAGGGACATAAGACAGATACCACCAGAAACAGACAGATATTACCAGATATTATTGCTCATAAATATTATATATTGTGCATTACATATTGTAGTAGACCACAACATGTGAAGAATATTATAAAAGATATTCAAATTATGTTCAAATTATGGCACGTTTTGCAAACGTTACACTGATTGACCATGGATCGGCAGACTCGGTCAAACACAAGGGAGTTTCTTGAATAATCGCAGCAGCACAGCCGATTCTTGTAACCAGATCCATTTCGAACTCGAGGAGAATTAAATGGTGCTGTTCATGAGTGCTGGAAGGAAAATATCTGCTCTTTTTGCAGTTTTTCGAGTAGTAGTCGCTTTTGAGAAACGCATGCAACGTTTTACACGACGTTATAGCAGTTGGCAGACATTCACTTCGTGTACGATTGGTGGACAGCAACGCACGAGCAATTCAAAGACTGTATCGCAACGGTTCCCACTGAGTAATGTACCGGAATAGCAGAGTGAATTTCTTTCTTTGAGGAGCATTTAAAGGTATTAGTATAAACAATACCAGTTGAAATGAATCTGGTTACAAGAATCGTCTGTGCTTCTGTCAATATTCAAGAAACTCCTTGTGTGTTTGACAGAGTCTACCGATCCATGGTCCATCGGTGCAACGAATGCAATGGTGGGAACTTTGAATATCTTTTTAACACCTTCTCATGGCGTAATCTACTACGCCATATACAATATTTATGAGCAATAAATATTCCTGGTAATATCTGACTTGTGTCCCTTCACTTCTTGTACCTCTGATATCATTTTTCTATGTCGTTTTCCTGTCCATAGTTGCTGCACACTTCTTCATCCTTTTGATGTGCACTACCTTTCCCTGTTTGTACTAATATCTGTAAGCACTTTATATATCGATTAAAGAGAGTATAAGAAGAGAATAAAAAGATGTTTCATAAGGGATAAAAATGGCAAATATTATTTTTTTTTTCGTGCTAAAAAAATTTATATTAAAATTATTTATAACTAAAGAACGAAATAAAAAAATAAAAAGCTTAAATTTATTAAGAAAAATAAAATCAAACAACATTTCAGTTATTAACTTCTTCATTAGATAAACTTTAAATTCTTCTCCTGATAATTGTGATTTTTTTACCCTGATTTGTGTTTTATAAAAATCAGTAAGGCTTAATAATTTTTCAAATTGAAAAATTAAAATATACGTATAATAATATTTCAATTATTTCTTAAAAGAAATTGTAAGAGGATTATGTACGAAAATATTTTATGCAATACATAAATTTGTTTTTTAAACACTTTCAAATGGAGAAAAAATATGTAATAAAAATACCACATTAAACTTATAATTAAATAATCTTTTACTTATTTAAAATGCCGTTTATTATTTTGATTAATATAATGCTTATACTATAAAATAAAAATAGTAATTTTATATTTTAAACTATTACATTATTTATATTTATAATTTTAAGTATTACATTATTTTACAATTTTATATTTTAAAGTCTGTTAACTGTAAGGGAAATATTTTGGAAAACACAGATGCACTTAAGTTAAAAAAAAGAGTACTAATTTTCTCATTATTTGAATGCTTAATTTAAGAGGCAATAAATTTATTTTAACCTTCAAAGTTTTCCTTTTTTTGTGCGACAATTCATAAGTGCTTCAATTTATTTTTAATGCATGTTATTAGCAATTTATTTTAAGATGTTATTAAAAATTTGTTTATCACAAATTGAATAAGATACTTGGTTAAAATGTATAGATTTACTTAATAGATTTCACTTAAGAAAAGCACTATAAATGCTTAAGCATAATTTTCTGTTGGAATTTTAATAATTTATTTTGCTGTTTTTTCCTCCATCATTTCTTTAAATTTTCATGTTGAATTGATATTGATATTAATAAATTAAGCTATAAAATGTTCACAAATATGAAAAATAAATGTATAAAGAAAGCAATTTTTCTATTTTCGTTTTGCAAATGTCTTTCGTTTTGCAGTTGTCTTTGATGCCTTAAGGCAAGCAATGCACCGATGTCACTCACATAGCACTACCCATTAGGTGCGTGTAGCTTGAAGATAAGCTACGGACGCGGAGTAACAGTACCTCGCAACGCTCTACGATCATGCTAGACCGTGACCTACGGTTTAAAGTGTATTCGGACCACTACAAACATCCATGGCACCGCCCGAATTTAAACTCGAAGCCTGTGGTACCGAGTGCCAAAGCGCTAGCCGCTCGGCCATCAAGCCCTGCAATTGTTATCATAATTCTGATTCTTGGGATTCTTGTACTAAATTGAGCAATAGAAAAAAATCTTCAAATTGTCAAACAAATTAGTTGTTTTTAGAAACTTATTTAAGCGTCACATATTAAAAAAAAAAAATTGTTACTCCTTCAATCACCCTGTAAAATTCGGCATTAACTAGTTGCTACCTTATATTTCGATGGAACCACAAAATTTTCTTCGCAATAACCTTATGCACAAAAGCCCTCGATTAATAGCAATTACTGATGTATTTTATAGGAAAAATTATGTATATTTATCTAATCTTCAGTGTCATGCAGTGGGAGCGGACATCCCATGAGTAATCTACTCCCCATCTACTTACATGGAGGGAAACGGGACAGTTTCTGTTGTGTTGGAGTACTCGTACGTAGCAGTCTGACTTGACTCCTGGAGGACTTTTAGGGGAATACTACCTCGCATTTGCGTATCATATGGGAGAAAACCAGGAAAAAATTCCCACTAGGTAGTCCGACTAACTAGATAAGATGCTGAACATCATAAAAGAAAAAAAATATACAATACATAAATGAATATACTTAAGAAAACAATAATTAAAAAATGATCTGCGAAACACAAAAACACGAAAATAGTCATTTCATACTAATTTTAGAGCGCCGAACACAAAAAATGTTACTAAGAAGTGGTAATAGGCACATTTTAAGGGGATACTGAGATAGAGGTTTTTTTGAATTTTTAAATATATGGGGGGGGTATGGGAATATGGGAATATGTAAATTTATGCAACTTACAAATTATCATCATCAATGGCGCAACCGTCTTATGGTGGGCCAATGCCGTCTTCCCACTGGCAGATTTTTAGACAGTTTTTTTCTAATGCAGCTGGCAAATAGACCGTGATCTTTTTATATCATAAGGGCTGCACAGACGTTACTCACTTTGCATTATCCAGGGAGCTCATGTAGCCTGAAGATAAGCCACGGAGTAACAATGTCTCCGGGCAACGCTCTACGATCCTATTAGGGCCGGGACCTACTGTTTAAAGTGGATTCCGAACCATTACAAACCACCCATGGCACCGCCGGGATTTGAACCCGATACCTGTGGTACCGAGTGCCAGAGCGCTAGCCACTCGGCCATCAGGCCTGATTTCTAGACAGTAGATGCTATCATTTTTACAGGTAGGGTTGTCAGCTATACACCTCTATGGCCATATTAGACCGGTATCTACGAACCACTACGAACATCCATGGCACCACTGGAGATCGAACTCAAAACCTGTGATATCGAGCGCCAGAGCACTAGTCGCTCGGCGATCAGGCACCACAAATTAAAATATACGATAATTATTAAAAGAAATGTATTAATCTATATGTCTCATATATTGAATATACATGTAATGTGTAAGTATTAATATTATATTGCATATATATATATATGTGTGTGTGTGATATATATATATATATATGAAAAAGTAAGATTTAGAACTTGATTCCCACGACCTTGACTAGTTAAAAGCATTAAAGCCCCTATTAAGTAAAACCTTTGGCGCTAATTAGTTGGCTGTTGGAAACGACGCCAGTCTGACTGTTGACATTATTTCCTGCTTTGGTTCTAAAAATAAAATTGGAATAAATGTTTGTTTATTTCGTGCCAGAAAGAAGCAATTACAATGAATTTGCGTTTAAATAAACATATTATATTTTAGAGCTGTGTTAACGTGCTCAATTCCTTTAAATTCAGGACAAACACTTAGGCTTCAAATATGTTTTTGTTTTTTCCAATGCAGCTGGCAAACATACATGGACATCTTGGATGCCTTAAGGCAAGCGCTGCACAGACGTTACTCACTTTGCATGACCCAGGGGGCGCGTGTAACTTGAAGATAAGCCACGGACGCGGAGTAACAATGCCCCCGCAAAGCTCTACGATCCTATTAGACCGGACCGACGGTTTAAAGTGGATTCCAAACCACTACAAGCATCCATGGCACCGCCGGGACTCGAACCCGAAACCTGTGGTACCAAGCGCCAGAGTGCTAGCCACTCGGCCATTCAGGCCCCAGCTTCAAATATATGTTGTAATCTTTGTTCAAGAAGACTTTCCATGAGGCTGCGAGGTAGAAGAGAGGACAATGCCCTTTACCATTCCTGTCATTCGGAAGGAACAAAGTAATCACTTAAAAGAGTATTCTGCATGGTCCAACCTCTTCATGGAGGAATCACAAGGAAGAAAGTCAAAATTACAGTACTCGAATGTATTATATGCTTTGCGACCAATTCTTCATGTTGGTTGGTTTGTTCTCTCTACGTTCATTTTGGAGCATATCTTAGGCTAATTAGAACGGACCTACAGTTTGAAATTGATTCTGAATCACTACTACTACACACCATCACTGTGCCTAGAGCTGAATTGGCCCTTTACAATTTGAGAGTGATGTGGATGAGAAGTGTGATTGGGCTCCTATGAAGCTCTATGGTCATATAAGACCTGGATCTACTGTTTAAAGTGGATTCCAGAACCACTACAAACATCCATAGCCCCTTCTGTTAAAACCGACATAGAAATGATGCCGTTAGGCTACGTATATTCGTAGGACGGCCAAATAATTTAACATTAATATAAAAACAATTAATAAAAATACGAAAATGAATACTGAAACAAACAACTATTTTCCTTTACTTTTAATGAATACTAATATATACAATTACAATCAAATTTAGGATCTTTACATTGGCACTTGAAACAGACTAAATAAAAAATGTTTATAGAGAAGCAATCACAATATTATGCATACCTCAAATGAAATATTCCCATGAGTGGGTAGGCAGTGATTTACCAGTAGCCTCAAAACCTTTTACCAAAGGAATGCTCCCCACAAATTCAAAGATGGACATAGATATATGTTATAAATTATCCAAGTAGCCATTCTCGCAGCAAAAGATTGTGTACCAGGCTCAAGCACTGTCGCAGATCGTTAGCTCTGCTTTCAACGGGTCTTCCTTTTTGCCCGCAAAAACTCCAAAAGAGGGTCCCACCAAAATCGACCGGTTCTTTTGGACCTGACCGTGTGACAGGGAGGGGTTTATCTACCATTCCTGGATTCATACAAAAAAAAAAAAAAAAGGAAATACCCCTTACCCACACACAACAGGATGATTACCAGTTACAACACCTTCGATATTCGAACCCGATACCTGTGGTACTGCGCGCCAGAGCGCTAGCCACTCGGCCATCTAGGCCCCAACACAAATATCCATGCCACCCCAGGATTTGAACCTGAAGCATGTGGACCAAATACCAGAGCATTAGCCAATTGGCCACCAGGCCACTTCCTCCTATTGGAAGGTTTTCTATTCCGGAAACTTCAAATAAATCTTTCATAGATTCAGATGAATATCAAGAGACAATTGCATGTGATAATCTACAGACAAATAGCTCTTATTTTAAAGATAGTCTTAGATGTGGCCTATATAATCCTAGAACCAAGATTTAGAGGAAAGAATTTATTCCAGAAAGATGTCCGAATGACTTCGTTTCTCAATCGTCATGACCAATTTCTGCCTTACTTTTCTATAGGAAAGAAACCGTGTTTTCTCTTCTTTCATCAATAGCTTAAATACGGCTATTAAAATAGAACTGCAGAATACTAGAATTTATTGTTAGAATAAAATTTATTTCCATTACCAATTAAATTTCATTTAATTTACTTTTATTACCCATTTATTTTCGTTAAATTATATACCATATTAAAAAATTTATCAGCATTAAAATAATACTTGATCTCCTCACTTTAAATATCATTTCAAGACTCATAATTATTTTGTCATGCTATTCTTAGACGCCAAAAATAGAAAAATCTGAATTTATAACATGTATTTTTATTATATTCTTATAAATTTGATTTATGTTATTTTACTTCACTATTATATACTTAATTTCTTTTTCCGAGAATTTTTAAAGTGTTTAGTGTATTTTTATATTTTGCTATTGAGCCGACTGCAGGGGAATTTTTTCTTTTTACTTTTTTTTTTTTTACTAACTAACAGAAGATTTAGGGCCTGAATGGCCGAGTGACTAGTGCTCGGTGCCACAGGTTTCGGGTTCGAGACCCGGCGGTGCCATGGATATTTGTAGTGGTTCGGAATCCACTTTATGCCGTAGGTCCCGATCTCCTCTGACTGTAAGAGCGTCACGGAGCAGAAGTCAGACTTCTACCTACGGGTGCTCCATCAGAACAGAAGCTGCACCCCTCTTCCCTCCTTGCATGAGGGAAACGACAACAACAGAAAATTTTAATTTTAAATTAGTCAAATCGTAAACATTAACGTAAAAAGTTATTGAATTAAAATTATTTGAGTATTACATGTATTTGAGTATTACATGTGAAAAAAAAATTATTTTTCTGCATTACTTGTCATATTTAATTATCTCTAAACGAAAAAAAATTCCTTACATATAATCTTTCGTCATCAACTTAAATAAGAATAATATGTCATACGTCATTACACCATAAATATTTTTTTTTTTTCTATTTAAGAATCCATTTTAACAATCCAGCAATTTTTTTTGTTTCTTTTTTCATTATTGCATTAAAAAAAAAAAAAGGAATTGCTGTTTTAAACAAAGAAGAATATATAAAAGTTTAATAAAAATAAATGTCACATTTTTATAATAAAATAAATTTAAAAAAAAAAAGAATTTTAATAAATAAAAAAAAAACTGAAATCTTTTTTTAATATTTTCTCAAAAATATCCCGTCATATAATTAAATATAAAGCTAGCTGTCACATTTTCTGAATAGAAGTTAAAAATGCATGATTTGTTACAATTGTATTCAAATTGAGTTTCGTTAAAAATGTGATTGCTTTTTTTTTTGTGTTACTTTTAACTACTGACAATTTTAATAAAAGTTATTTCTTTTGAATATTATATTTAAAAATGAAGTTTTACTGAAAAATTTTTTTTTTTATTTAAATAAGTCAAAATTAAAGATTGTGATTTAAATAAGATATTTCAAAAAAAGCATTAGTAAAATATTTGAAAACGTAATGTTAATGCCTCTAAGAATTTGAATTTCTTTAACATTAAGTTTATTTTATTACTTATAGTTAAATTATGATAATTTAAAAATATTTCAAATTATTATATCTAATATTTTATTCTGACATTAGCATAAATTTGTTTTTTTTATTGCATATTTTTACTTTGGATTCAAAATAGGTATACATATATTTTATGACGAAACTTTTTTTCTTTAAAATAACAAATCTTTATAGTACAACATTTTATTAATTCTATTATTTATCAAATCCAGAATAAAGATGCAATAAATATATAGAATACGATTACTACTACTACTACTACACCACATCACACTACATAACATCACTTGCCCTAGATCAGCCACTACAGTTTAGTAATAATGTGGGCGACAGAAATCTAACTATGCTCCGTGAGGATCTTACAGTCATATATGACCGGAACCAACGGATTAAAAGTGAATTTCGAATCACTACAAATATCCTTGGCACCACCGGGACTCGAACCGAAACCTGTGGCACCAACCACTAGAGCGCTAGACACTCTGTCATTCAGGCCATTTCTAATATGATTGTAGACAGTTGGGCGTAGGGCTGACGTCCCTACCAGGTATAAAGAAAACAACATCTCATGCTTAGGAATTTGGCAGAATGGCTTTGCCCACCATGGGATTGTTGCGCCCTTGAAGATTTAATTTGGTTTGTCGCTCTACGGTCATCTTGTGCACACTTTATGTTAAACAAACCGGGAACTACAGTTTAACGTGGATTCCGAACCACTCACACACATCTATGACACAGCCAGGATTCGAACTGAAGCATGAAGAAAATTATGAATTGGACAAAATTATGGAGAAAATAAAAGGCATTACTCACTAACAACGTTAGTACAAACAAGAAATTAATATTTTAATGTTTTTCTCCCATATAAAACTGAAATTAATTAACTAAATTTAATGAATGAATTAATGAAAAAACTGTATTAACATCCAGTGTCCTCCACTACAAAAAAAAAAATGTATTTGAACTTGAGAGGACGAATTAAAAGTATTTTATGAACGATTGGAAATTTAAACAAGATATATATAGGGAGAGTGTGAACTAATAGTAGGAATTAAAAAAAGGCAATATTAATTTCTTTGTTACTCATATTGCGTCAAAAGATATTGGAATTCAAGTCGTGAGGGAAATATTTTAATTGTTATGACATTAGTAGCAGTTGTCTCATTTTCTAGTACAAAGGCGTTTACTAAACACAATACGTTATTTCACATCACGAGATACTCAAATCTGATCAAACAAAACTGGATATTATCCACAAAAATTGATATACTATAACATATATAGCATTAAATCAAGTATGACTGTCACATACTATGATTAACTAAGAAATCTCACATCAAAATTTATTAACATCAACAGTTTCGTTATAAGTTAGTACAGGCATATCATTTCTATCTCTTCTAGTTTTGTTTTATATATAATTTAGCAATCGGTTCAGGAATTTTTTGATATCTTATGTTTCTTTTTTTTTGGGCGGGGGAGTGTAAAAAAAAAAAACTTTTGTTTTCTGCGTTTTAATGTTTAGTTAATGTTTTCAAATACTGAGATTAAATTCAAGATTTTTGTCATTTAGATAAATTAGTTAATGAATTATACTTCAATATTTAAAATTCTTGTCATTTATTTTTGTTTTGCTGAATTGAATAAGAATATTACTCAAAATGTGATTTTTTTTGTTTCGATATTTATTATATTCTTGAATTCTTTAACCCATTACTAAGTAAAAATATTTTAATACCATTATTTTATTTTTATAATAATGGTTTTCAATTGAAATAATAAATAATGTAATCATGCTTCCTCCTATGCACTTAAAGAGCGCGCCCTATCTGGTGTTCAAGAGAAACGGTTAATAGGCCTCGAGACTCTCACCCGAGAGAAAGTACTGCACAACCTGAGCTCCGGCTGAGAAATGGTTAGTTTTTAATATCTCATCCCCAGAGGAAATATATTTACCGTAATCAGCCTACAGATACTCACCCTGAGATGAAGTAACTTTTGCGTAGCCTGCGCGAACCTGGGTATTGGGTTTTCGGCTTAATAGTGAAATTCTTCCACGAATCTATAATTGCATGTCTTTAAATGTGTTAAATATTGTCTGTCGTTAATTGTACTTGTGTGGTGTTTGTGCGTGCGTAAAAGCTGTAAGTTCTCCAACCAGTGTCTCAAGCATCTCAATCCAACCACGCCCTGTTAGAATCTGGCTGTCCAACCTGCACGCTACAATAGTAGCACTAGTCAAAAATTAATAATAAAATCAATAAATCAACTTGAATCAATCAAATCATAATCAACTAAATCAACTTGAATGAATCAAATCATCGAATCATCAATCAATTAAATCAACTTGAATCAATCAAATCATCAAATCATTATAAATTAAATCAACTTGAATCAATCAAATCATTAAATCATAATCAATTGAATCAATTTGATTAATGACTCGAATCCCTGTAATTATAATTATTTAATTTGAAAAATTAACATATTTATAATTGATTAACACATTTTATTAATGTAAGTTTCTAATATTTTAAAGGATGAACATAGAAATTGTGAAGAAAGAGATGCCAAAAAGAACTTTCCTATGATCATTATTCTTTTCTTTATAAAATTCATTGTCTTTAGGGGCAGTGTCTATCACATTCATCAGATGACAGAATCTGGACAGGTAAAAGACGAAGATGAACAAATAGAGTCTGCAATGTTTCATTCTTTGAGTTAGAATTGATAAAACTAGGATGTTTCTTGGCTTCTTCTTCTTCAAGAAGATTTTTTTCTGTTTTTCTACTGTATAATTGTTTTGCAAGCATTTTAGAGTAGAAAAAACAAAATAAATTCAAAATTCAGTCGAAAACAAATAAAAACACTATGGTAAATCGTTATAAATTCCAAAAATAAATAATCGCAATAACCATCTGAAGAAAAAAAAAAAAAATGATAGTCATCAGTTTGAAGTCTCAAAAGATACTGAACAGATACTTTGTTTCCTTACTACTTACTACTTACATTAAAGGCAACATCAATAATAAACTACATTTGTTATATGATATTTTAAAACCATTAAAAATCAAAAAACTCGTTCTAAGTACATATATATAAATGTAAAACTAGATGATAAAAACCACTGTTACCTGGTTTATTTAAATATAATATACTAAAATGCGACACATTTAATAAAATGAATTATTAATTCCATTCCAACATTAAGATCAATTTAGGAATTTAAAAAAAAAATTTATTTAAAGATTTTTATATTTCTAATTAAAAAAAAAAAATCTCATATTCATTTAGGTACTATTTCCTTACTGTTGGAAGTAAAGTATTTATCAGATCATTTTTTTTGTCATTCATTTAAGATTTCGCGACATTTTTTTCGATTCGATTTTGAAATAATTTAATTTATCATTTCATTCCTTTATTTTAAACACACTACTTATTATTTCATAAAATTGCATTTAAAAACATATTCAATAAAAGGAGCAAATTGCTTTTCATCAAGTAAATATGCATTGATACTATTGTAAATTAATTGAAAAAATGCTGTTTTCATAAATAAATTTTACGAAACATTGATATTTTTATTCACATTTTTAAATTAATCATAGCAATACATTGCCTTGTTATAACTATGCAATACGTTATTATAATATGTATGCATTTTTTTTAATTTACAAAAAACTAATTATTAAAAAATATTTAGCTCCGTACAAAGTTAAAAAGAAATTCTGAAAAAAAACCCTAATTCTGTGTTACGGTTTTAAGCTTTATTGGAACACAAACACTATATATATATATATATTATTTCTCAAATTGTGTAGCTGGAGGTTAGACATAATTATTTTTGTAAGTTAATTAATCTTTGAGTTTAGCTCTAAGACTTCTGATTTTTTTTTTTTTTTTGGTGCATAGTTATTTTTATTTGTTCATTTTGTATATAGTATATATACAAAAATAGAAAAACATAATTATAAAAAATATAAAAATATACAGTATATTTATTTTTATATTTTTTATAATTATGTTTTTCTTTTTTGTTCTGTTCTTGAA
Organism: Caerostris extrusa; assembly: GCA_021605095.1. Taxonomy (NCBI): domain Eukaryota; kingdom Metazoa; phylum Arthropoda; class Arachnida; order Araneae; family Araneidae; genus Caerostris; species Caerostris extrusa. The sequence goes on along the minus strand of BPLR01007079.1, from coordinate 56,901 downwards.
ATTTTTGTCATTTACCTTTTGATTTTTTTTTTTTTTTCATGTATATATACAATTGATTGTGTTTCTAAAAAGTTCCTTGTTGGTTTTTTATTTGTGTTTTTCTTCTCTATTAACTTTTACTGTAATTTTTGTTATACCTACTCGTATATAGATTTTCTTTTGTTTTTTTCATCTTGAAGGAATGGATTGAAAACAAATTTTATTGATTTTTACTTTTTTTTTCTTTTGTAACTCCCTTGAAGGCATCCTTAAGCACATAGCCTGTCTAGCCAATATCTTGATCTGGCTCTGATATCGGCTAGTGTATTATTTGCATATGGTGTGAACTTAATTATTTTCCTTTTTCACTATGAAATTATTATTATTATTATTACTAGTATATACGACCATATGGTGCCCGGCTACAGAGAATAATCAATATTTATTTTGACAAATTTTATTAGGAGAAAGAAAGCAAACAATCTTTCGAGTATTAGAATATCAGAAGATTTTATTTTTGTTTTATCGCTAATTTTCTATCCGTCTGCTGGCTTGCATTTTTTTCGATATTATTTTTTTTTTTCCAATAGATAAGTTTTTCGATGGCTTTTTGAAAACTGTTCACAATTATCACATATAAACTCTCAAACAGGAACTATTCAAGTCATATACCACTTTTAAAACTAAACATTGTTTTTTTAAAAAAACATAGATATTATATATATACACTCAAAAGCCAAAACATTATGACCACCTGTCAATAACAAGTTGGCCCACCTTTGGCGCGCAACACAGCTTCAACCCACCTTGGCATGGATGCCACAAGTCCTTGGTAGATGGCCGGAGACAGATTGTACCAGATGTTTAAGCAACGGTCACTCAAATCCGAAATATTGCAAATTGGTGGTCTTTGAAATCTGAGCTGCCGTCCCAGGACATCTCAAATGTGTTCTATCGGATTGAGATCCGGTGAGTTAGGCGGTTTGGACATTAAGGGAATTCAGCATCATGTTCCTGGAACCACTCCAGAATAATTTTAGCCTTGTGACAAGGGACGTTGTCCTGTTGGAACATTCCATTTCCAGCTGGAAAAACAGAGGCCAGGTAAGGGTGCAACTGGTCCGCAATGATGTTCAGATACCCTGTAGCATTCATGGTCTGCTCTACCACAACCACGGGTCCCAGTGACGACCAAGAGAACGTCCCCCAAATCATAATACCGCCACCACCGGCCTGTGCATGACCTACTGTACATTGAGGGAGCAACTGTTTGCCTGGAAGACGGCGTATCCTGACACGGCCATCGGTGTGATGAATGGCAAACCGTGATTCATCTGAACCAGGCTATTTCTTTCCCACCGATCCATGAACCAGTCACGATGTTTCCGGACGCAGTTGGCGATGACGCTTGGTCAGGAAAGGCACACGAGTGGGACGTTTGCAGCGTAACCCCATATCCAACAGTGTCTGCTGAACAGTGTGCTCCATACTATTCTACTTGGCCCTGCATTGTATTGGGCTGTCAGCTGAGTCACTGTCTGGCTCCGGTTTTGCTTCACCATGCGAGACAATTTCCGACGACATTTTTCTTTGATAGCGTGTGGACGTCCAACGCCATGTCGTCTACTGCTGGTTTCATAGTCATTCATCCACTTTGCATAAGTACTAATAACTGTAGATCGCGAACAACCCACGAGTCGTGCCGTTTCGAAATACTTGTTCCGAGCCTTCGAGCCATTGCAATCTGCCCTCTATCAAAGTCGATTAGATCCGCAGCCTTTCCCATCATACGCAGAAGTAAGTGAAAGAATGATTCTTCAGACTCTCCAGCTGCAGTTAAATACCACTTCCACCTGATCACGTGCCTTCCACGTCATCCAGGCGAGTTCATTGCAAAATGTAGGGGTGGTCATAATGTTTTGGCTCTTGAGTGTATGTTGTGTGTTTAAAGAAACGATCTTTAGTTTTGAGGGATATGTGACAATTGAGAACAGTTTTCAAAAATTCCAGATATATATATTAGGCCTATTTTGGTCTATGGCTCTGAAGCTTAGACTTTGGCAAGATCTGATGAGGCCCATTTAGGTCTATTTGAGCTGAGGACTTTAAGGACTATAATTGGAGGTGTTAGGAAAGTGATTGATGGAGAAGACGGTACAACGGAGAAATTTATAAATGCCATAAAGACTCAGATATTCTAAAATTTATTAAGATCAATAGATTAAACTGGGCTGCTTATATATTTAGAATGAATGTCGCAAACCCTGTAAAAGGGTTCTTTGTGGCCAAGTCACAGGGACAAAAGAGGAAGAGGACGACCCAAGTCGCGATGGATAGATGCAGTTGAAAAGATTTTACTGGACTTGGAGGACCCTTGTCACCCAGAGGTAAAATCTCTTCAAAGAAAATCCTTGCCCCACTCTGGTTTATCGTATTATTGATGATGATTACATATATATATGTAGATATGCATGTATTACGACGATTTTTAATTAAAAAGTAACTTTTTTAATGATACCGACACGCTTCTAACGTAAGTAACACCCTTGACTAATCAAAGGATAGTTAAGAATTTTTAAAGAATGCCTTGCTTTTCGTCAGTCACAGAACAAACAATACAAAATCGTCACACTGGAGGTATACTTGTCGTGGTTTAATTTTTCATTTCATTAAAAAAGACATAATTAGAATTTTTTTACAAATTTTGCTTGTAAAATGCTTGTGTTGTAAATAATAAGGGGTTAAAATTTCAGGATGATCGATTGCAGGCTGTAGCAGTCCCTATGGAACATAAAAACATAGTAGTTTATTATTTTCTATATAAAGATGATTTCCTCAGCATGCAATTAAATTGATATTGAAAGGAATTTTGTCCTGAATCATAAGATTGCATATAGAATGGTACTTTAAAATTTACTTCCATTTATACGAATGTTCATTCAATCTAACGAATATTTTCATCTAAATCTGTTACTCATCTTATATTACTTCCCTCCTTTTTGTTTTCTTTTGAAATAGATGCTATTGCTTTTTAGGTATTAAATTTGTACATACAACAATGGCATGTACTTTTAACCCTAGTTTTTCATAGATGGGCTCAATTCATTGAAATGTTTTGAATCAATCAATATGAATGAAATCAATCACTCATTTAACAACAAACTTGTTCCTTTATTTTACTTAAGGTGTTTTAAACAGTAATTATTTAAAAAAACAGGTGAGCAAATATGTATTTTTTATAATGGGAACTCCCATAAAATTTATGGGCACGAAACGAATCATATATATCAATCGAATAGTCAATCAACCCATTAGATTGGGCTTCACACTTCAGAATAGTAGTTTTACCAGAGTCGTCACGATTGACTCAATCCATTCAAATGATTTGAGTGAATCAATACGAATGGAATCAATCACTCCTTTAAAATAGACCCATTCCTCTATTTTACAGAATGGTATTTTAAACAGTAAGTTTTTTAAGTAACAAATAAGCAAATACTTATTTTCTGTAATATGAACTTTCTGAAATTTTATTGCCACCAAAAAAAAGCATATATATCAATCGAATTATCGATCACCCTATTACGTTGACTTTCACATTTTTGCAATAATAGCTTTACCAGAGTTTGTCACAGATTTGCTCAATCCGTTCAAATGATATCAATCAATACGAATGGAATCAATCATTCATTTAAAACAAACTCGTTTCTTTATTTCACTGAATTTCACTTTAAACAGTAATACGTTAAGAAATGGATGAACAAATACATATTTTCTGTAACGTGAACTTTCTTAAAATTTATGGGCACCAAACGTATATATCAAACGAATCGTCGATCACCCCATTAGGTTGACCTTCACACTTTAAAATGGTAAGTGAAGGTCAAATAAGGTTAGTTAAACATCGATTACCAGGGGTCTCAGATAAGTGGTATCTATGCCACATTTATAATGCTCAAATGGCGTTTCCCAGAACATAGCCGTTTTCAGTATTTATACAATAGAGCAGAGCGGTTTAAGGTTTCCATTTCGGTGTATTAATCAACGTGATTGTAAGGAAACCATAGAGTTTATTATTACTCTATGAAGGAAATAAGGAATGGAATATTACGTGTTAATGTTACCGTTAATTATGATGGAACATAATATAATTGCAAAATAATTATTATTTGAAGGAATTTAATAATAATTTGTATAAATTAAGGTATATAGGTAATAAATAATAATTCAATAATAAGGTATATAGCTAATAAATAATAAATAAATAATAAGGTAATAGGTAATATAATAAGGTATATTGTAAAATATAACTTTTCTCTGTAACGATAAAGAAAAAATGATTAATAAATCGATTATTTAAAAAAATGAAGTCTCAATAAATTGTTCATAGTTGATAGATAAAAATATAATTTATGCATATGTAAAGGATTTTATTTCTTTTTAATTCAGAGGTTAAATTTTGTTTGTAAATACAGTGGTTTGGGCTCAGATATTTCGCATACAAAATTGTAAAAAATAAATCATTTTAGGAATACCTTTTTTTTTTTTTTTGAAATTTGAAATTTAAAGGAATATCAATCAAACATACATGTATGTGATAATAATTCATATTCTTCTTCTCCATCAATGATACAGCAACCTCATGGTGGGCCAAGGCCACCTGCCTGTTGGCAGAAACATGAGATGTTTTCTTTTTTTACGGGGTAAACATAAGAACATACGGTTTAAAGTAGATTTCGAATCCCTACTGTCGCATCCTTGGCACCTCCACGACTCGAACCCGAACCCGCTGAGCTAGTCACTCGGCGATCAGACCACTGATAACCTATATTAGACATCGAAATAATGCAGGAATAAAGCTTTCTTTCACATTAGTTCATTAATTGTATTCCCTTTTTATTGCTACGTTGTGCTTTAAATTCTTTTATGACTTTCCGACTAGTAACTAAGTTAGGTTTTTTTTTTTTTTCGCTTTTTATCCCTTTTTTTGTAAGGAAAATAAAAGGACTAGACATAAAAATTATAAAAATAAAAATAAAAATTTTAAAAATTGAAAATTTTAAATAAATAAAAACTATAAAATTAAAAAAAAAAAAAACTATAAAATTTAAACTATAAAATTTAAAACTATAAAATAAAACTATAAAATTTAAAAAAACAATCACAGGTTCTGATGGGTCTTTTTGTGGGGACCTTGTTCTTAATTTTTACCTTTCAGATGCTCCTATTGGCTCCCACAGTTCAGCATGATTTCAATCAGTGATTAGTAAGCAACGGGTTGGGGGTTTTTTACGTTTTGTAATAGTCTATGGCATTGACAACTGGTCCCTAATTGTACCGAATTTAAAACTTAACTTTTAAATTCTTTTTTTTTATCTTATTTTTTTTTTTTTTTATAAATAGTATTTATTTTCTTTTTTTTTTTTTTGAGTACCATACATTAAATTTTAGAAACTTTAATCTTAATATTTTTTACTAACATTAATTAAGCAGCCAATTAGAATTCTAAACTTATTTATTAATTAAGATGAGGAGGTTGTGGGGTATTCCCCCCTGTTGTTACTCCGTAATCGGTACGCCAGTTGCCAGTTGCCAGTTCATTAATTGTATCTTTAACTTATGTCCTACGTTTTTAATTAATGGTTTATATTTAAATATATACTCTTTAAGTTCTCATAAGATAATCTTGTATTTCAATACTTGAAGATAAGTTAGATTTCCCGTTCTAATATCTAAGATAGCTGTAATAAAATAAGTTAGATGAATAACTGAATACGATTAAAACAAGAATAAGTCTTATCAGACTTTACAAACATCTTACTATACCTCATTTCAAAATTCAAAATGAATATTACAAAAATTTTGATTTATTTTTTAAAAATGACTAAAAGTTAAAAAATGAATTAATTTTATGACGGAATTAAATTATTTACTCTTTTTCAGATTCTTATTTTCCATTTTTCTAACTTTTAATTGAATATTTTATAGATTAAATATTTCTTGGAGAAATAAACCCGTTTCATTTCACTTTTATGTATTTTTTATTCATTAAAGTAAAGTATTTTTTTTTATTCGTTATATTGATTAAAATATTCTGGGTTTTTCTTTTTTTTTCGATTCTAAACTTTATTTTATTGCATTTAATTCAATCATTAATTTTTGTAATAAATTTTACACAATTTCAGAAATGCGATACCAAAAACCCGTGTTTTAAAAGAAAAACGATCCTTTAGAAAAATAAATAGGAAAATTACTATCTTTAAAAAAAAAAAAAAAAACATAAAATTTATTCTATTGTGACAATTCATTGCAAAAAGTTAATGAGTCTCTAATTACTACATTCAACATTTTAATTTACATTTGGTGCAGGAATTTCTAAAGAATGTTCCGATATTGAAAATACTTTTATTGCTATTCATTAAGCCATCTAATATCCTGGTTGTACAATCGACAACAGACATTTTCAGATATCATAAATCCAAACTCGCAGTTGCACCAAAAATAAATTAAATATCATCATTTCAGAAGAATGATATTTAATACTATAAACTTTCTAGCATTAGAGTAAATTTATAATCAGGATTTCTATTTCATTTAAATTCTTATCCATTAAAATGAATGATATTAATGTTCGACCATTTTATGATATCATATGTGGGTACAGGGGCCTGGATGGCCGAGTGGCTAGCGCTCTGGCGGTAGGTACCACAGGTATCGAGTTCGAATCCCGGCGGTGCCATGGATGTGTGTAGTGGTTCAGAATCCACTTTAAACCGTAGGTCCCGGTCTAATAGGATCGTAGAAATTACGATCGGAATTGCGGGGGCATTGTTACTCCGTGTCCGTGGCTTACCATCAAATTATACGCGCCCCTTGTGTAATGCCAAGTGAGTAACGTCTGTGCAGCACTGGCCTTAAGGCACCCAACACCAAGCTGTCTAAGTGTTTGCCAGCTGCATTAGAAAAAAAAATGATATCATACGTGGATACAGTGTAGCAAGCCCATCTTGTTGCATCTTACAACATGAACTTTATACATAAGTACTATTCTGCATTTTACGGTGAGAATTAATATCACTGCACCCAGCATTATTACCCAATTTACGAAACAAAGTCTTTAGTAATAGTCTTTTTACCTAATCTTTAGGAACTCCTGAATCCTAAAAGCTCCATTTTCTGAAAAGAGATAAAGAGATGAATATCACAATTAATCTATGCAGTTTTGAACATGAAGAATATTCATAAAATATATTTGTTACTCTATTATATTTTAAATTTTTTCACTTTCAGAAAACATCAGATTTAGGTGTTAAAAAAAGATTTTTTAAAGATTATATTATATACTTATATTTCCACGTTAATACGTATTTAATTAAAATTATTAGAACTAAAAATTCCCTTTATATTTATTGATTTCTCTCAATAACCAAGACAAAGCACCTTTATATTTTTGATTATTATATTTTATTTTACTTGCTATTAACAACATTGCTTTGTAAATGTTATTACGTTATTGTAAATAATGTATATAACAATAAAAGTAAATTATGTACATAGCAATAATTAAATAATGTGCAGGGGGGTTATCAAAATAATGGAAACACCTGGGAATGAAAGTGACATTTTTGAATGCGCTTCGTAAGCATTAAAATATAATAATAACTACCAGTTTTTTTAATAGAAATTTATATATTCTGGTACTATGTGGTAGCTTTGTTGAAGTTCTGTAAGTTTTCGATTTATTTTAAACGCTTCAAATGTCGGACCTTTCAGATTTTCAAAGAGGCCAAATTATAAGAGCCCGTCTAGATGGAGCTGGTACAACCGAAACATTATAACTTTTAGGCGTTTCTAGAGGCACGGTGTCTAAAGTCATGCCAGCATACACACAACGCGGTAAGACAAGTTCGGCAAATCAAAAGAGTGGACGGAAAGAGAAGCTCAGTGAAAGAGACCGACGGGTATTGAAGCGGATTGTGATATCTCAAAAGCGAACAACTGCAGCAAAAGTGACCTCAAAGCTCAATCAACATCTGGACTCTACAGTGTCAATCATAACAGTTAAAATTCACCTTCACAAACATGGCATTTACGCCAGAGCAGCAATTCCCAAGCCACTTGTAACCGATGTTAATGCCAAACGTCGTCTACAGTGATGCCACACTAACAAAATCTGGTCGATTGATAAGTGGAAGAAAGCAATATGGTCTGACGAATCGTCTTTCACGCTTTCCCTACAACAAGACGGGTATACGTTTGGAGGACACCTGTACAAGCGTATGATCGTGATTGCCTCTTTCCAACTGTCAAGTATGGAAGTGAATCTGTCATGATATTTACAGCCGTGTCGTAGTTTTCGGCTAGACCAATCGTAACCTTGAAAGAAAGGATCACTGGGGAAAGTATATAGAGAAACTTTTAGCTGACCAGGTCCATCCTATGATACAAACTTTATTTCCTGCAGGAGATGATTCCCAGGATGATAAGGCACCCATCCATGCAGCGAGACTTGTCGAATCATGGTTTGATGAACACCAGGAGGAAGTTAAACATCTATCTTGGCCCGCACAGTCACCCGACCTGATCGATATCCACCACTGGCATCTCTCCCAGAACTTTCACAATATCCCCATGAAGAATGTTATAATATTCGTCTAAACACTATTCAGCACTTGTATAAATTAATTCCTGGGCGAATCCAAGCTGTATTACATGCCAAAGGCGGTCCCACACCATACTAATAAAGGATTCTTTACAAATCTATGGTGTTTGCATAATTTTGATAACTGCCTGTATATGTTATAACAATAAGGATGTGGTTATATAAATTCATACCATTACAATAAATAATTAACACTGAACAACTCCTACGTGGACATATAATTTTTTTGTGTATTTATTGCTTTTCATTTTTTTCTGGCTAAAAAGAAAGTAACTAAACAAATGTTTGATTAAAAATGTTCACTTCAAAAAATTTGTTTTTGAAAAGTTAATGTATTTTTAATTTATAATAGTTTCTTTAGAAAACACAGACCGAAACAATACCTGAATACTGCTGTAACAAATTTAATTAAAATGTTGACAACATGATTTTTGCTATGAGTAATAAGGGAAAAATAATAATTAACTAACAGATATGATGAAAAGAATAATTAATACATTAAATTAATTAGTGAATTAATACATTTTTAAATCAATTTAAAAAAGCAGAATAAATTAATTTTAATAAATAATATATTTGGTTATTATATATGTTGAATAATATATTAGGAATAGATAATATATTAGGATTAATTTATAGTATAGCAATATCTAGCTCAGTCTGGATTCCTTGCAGTATTATTTTAAATCTTAAAGCATTACAATTTATGCGATATGATATTACAATTTTTCAGAGGATTACACGCTGTATAAGTATATACCTAAATTTCACATTATATTTCGTGGTTCTTTTTTCAACGTATTGTTTAAACAATGAAGTATGTATGTTTGTAAGATTAGTTTATTATGTTTGTAGATTTTATTATTAGTTTGTTATATTTGTAGACTTTACCATTAGTTTATTAAATCTGTAGATTTTATTATTAGTTTATTACGTTTGCAGATTTTATTGTTAATTTATTATGTTTGTGGACATTTGCGAACTTTGGTGAATTAACTTTTATGATCTGTTAGTTTTCAACGTGTAAACATGCAATTAAATTGATTTAGATAGTTAAATTTTAATGTCCATAAATTAAATGATTGATGACATTGAATACAACACAAATGAATTGTTCAATGAAAAACTCCTTAACACAGATTAAAACTCATTAACAATGAGCCTCATATAAAACGGATGACGTCGAGAGACAACAATGGATATGTAAGTATCTGTAGTAGAACAGCTGAACTGCATAAAAATATTGTACTGGTTAAAGTTTTGGCAAAGTAATTTATGTAAATTGATCACAATATGGAATGTTGCCTTACAATCTGCCGAATAATAAACAGGGCATTTTTTTTCTGCAACGAAGTTCATGAAGAGAAATAAAAAAAAAAAAAGGAATTTTATAATGTATATTTTTTAACAAAGACTTATGAATTTATTATTAATATTTTATTTACTAAAAAATAGGGAAATATTTTATTTGGAACCAATTATCAGTATATGTATTTAGTTCCACAATTATTCCAGATTCAAATAATCCCGGAAATAGGCGGCACCAATTATTCAGTCTATGCGAAGTATTGTTGTACATATTTTGTACAAATTGTTTATTTTCTTCGTTGGCGCAACAGCCCCAAGGTGAGGTGAGCCAAGGTTGTCTGCCTGCTGGCTGATTTTGTAACAGGAGATGTTTCCTTTTTACGGGGTACGGTTATCAAACCTACGTCAACTCTCTACAGTCATATTATAGTTTGATCAGTGATTTAAAATGGATTCTGAATCACTACAAATATCCATGAAACCACCGGAACATTGACCCGAAACTTGCGGCACTGAGCACTAATTCCTCGGTCAGCGGCCTCCAAAATATATTATAAATCAGTAAAATACATTTTTATAAATTTCATTATCTAATTAAGTACAGAATTATTGAAATTACTTTAATAATTTATAAAAGTGTATCCACTTCTTATAAATATGCAAAATTAATCACATATCATCAATCTAATATTAGCATTAAAATTAATAATAATATTATATTATCCAATCTAATATCAGAAGTCACTCTGCCATCTGAGCCCTTTAAATATTGCGGATTCTATTATTTTTGTAGATTTGGAAAGATAATTTTTAATAACAATCACAGAATTTTGTTTTTTTTTGATTTCATGATATATTTTTAATTAAAAATTCCATGAAATTCTTAAAACTATTTGTTTGCCGGATCCAATTATAGGAGAAAGCAAAGGTTTTGTATAGAAGATTCCTGCGTATAGAAAAAGGGTGAAAAAAGATTTAGAAACCTCAGAGGCGAATATTTCTTCAGAGTAGTGAGCAAATAATTATTTTTTAATATCATTCTATTGAATTGTCAATGATTACTTTTACTTTTTTAAACTCATGGTTTAATTTTTTTTTTTTTTTCAAGTTTGGCTCTAAATTGATTCCACCCATATATAAGTCGAAAAAATGAATCGGGTGCTAGTGAATTAAATTAATTGAGCATTTCTCATTTAAAAATCTTTTTCTGTACTATTAATAAAACACATTTTGGGATATTCAAGTATTTCCAATCATATAAGTTAATTATTTCCGATTTATGTAACCTTTACAAAAATTTATTACATTTATATTATATTATATTTATATTATTTATTTTTTTTTAAATTATTTTCACAATTGTTTTTTAAACTTCATCTAAAAGTTCATTCTTTAATTTTAAGCTCCAATATGCCTAACTGAATGCAATAAACAAATAATTAACTGCACCCACAAGGAATGCTTTATTTATTTTGATAAGACAATCTCATAAAAATATATTCTTAAATACATTGAAACAAAATGTTACTACAAGGGAAAAAAAAATAACGTTTCTCAACGGTAGCACAGATGTAATTAAATTTTACATGAATTAAATTAAATAACATTAATTAAAGTAAAAGTTACCAATCCCTCAACTTTCTTTTGAATTTAATTATTTCAAATCTTAATTATGCTTCATTGATATGTAACTATATTTTTGTATATATAAAGAAAACCAAATTATTCCATATAAAAAATTCATGTAACTTGGAAAACTTTTAATGAATTATCTTGGATTTTAAAAAAGAAAGAATATTGTAAAAACGAAGAAAATAATTGATATTTCTTAAAAATAAACAAAAAGGACCCCAAATTTAAAACACGGATCACATGTAAATATTGACATAGAGATAATTTATTTATATATATGTTTTTTTTTTCTTTCTAATGCAGCTGGTAAACATACTTAGGCAGCTTGATCTTGGATGCCTTAAGGCAAACGCTGCACAGACGTACTCATTTTGCATGACCCAGGGGCACATGTAACATGAAGATAGGCCACGGAGTAACAATGCCCCCGCAACGCTCTACGATCCTATTAGACCAGGACCTACAGTTTAAAGTGGATTCCGAGCCACTACAAACATCCATGGCACCGCCGGGACTCGAACCCGAAAACTGTGGTACCGAGCGCCAGAGCGCTAGCCACTCGGCCATTCAGGGCCTACTTATATATATGTAGAACACGCATTTTTTTTTTACAGCTCTGCAAAACTATTTTTCCTATGTTAGGCTTAATGTATTTTTCATAATTCTCTTTTTATCAACATCTGCACGATGATTTTAAGTTCGCAATAAAACAAAAGCTAGAATAACTAAATAAATGCACATTTAAATAGCGTTCCATGAGCAGATATCTTTCGTAAACTCTTATAAATATCAAAATTTAATTCAAATTTTTTCAGTTGGATAAAAAAATAGATTATACATAAAAAATCATGTTCATGCTATATGAATTGTAGGTAAAAGAAATTAGCTTGAGCATAAATATTGAATAATAATATATATATTGAATAAAAAGAAATTCCACATCCGTGCATTTTGAACTTGAACAAATTTGAATGAAATTTAAATTTCTGAATTCTGTATTTGTATTTCTGTATGTTTTCAAAGCAGAAAAAATTATACACAGAAATATTACACAATTTTTCCTTCAATATTTTATTCAATAGAATGATTGTTTTTATTTCATTAAAACACTATTTAATTTTTTTTTTTTTTAAATTTAAAAACATGAATTTAAAGTAGACTTATAAATGTTTGTACGTCAAATCAAACACTTATTTAATCAATAAGAAATTTATTAAATCAATAGAAATTTATTATAAGATATTTGTTAAATTATTTTTTTAAAATTTATTATTTTATTAGAAATTAAATTTAAATTTATCATTCCATTTGTTTGCTACCAGTCCATGAATTTAATCGTAAGTCAAAAACGAAAAATTGAGAAGAATTGATAAAAATCACACCACATAAAAATCAAACCATTATAAATTAAATACTTCAAGATTTAGAACAAATGAATAAAAATATTTTTTTCAAAGACGAATATAATTTATTTTTTAACTAATAACAGCTTTCTATTCGAATTGAAATTATTCATAAATCTCCTATACATATACAGAGATAAAGTTACACATTTTTTATGCAATAATTTATGGTATTATTTATGTAAAGATATTTATTGTGATTAAGATCTAATTCAGTTAATAATATCATACGATATGTGGAAAATTGACAAATTATTCATAAAGAAAAATAATACAATATTAAATATTTTTTAACACCTAAAATTTTATAGTGTTAGTAAGTAATATTTAAATAGCGCTTAGTTACATTTTTAGAAATTTTGAAAAAAATGTAATTTTAAAAGAATATCAAACATTGCTACAAGTTAATATTAACACAGAATAGGGTTATGATTAATAGGAAAATATTATCCAAACAAGAGATGGATCCTCAGTTTGATATCAAAAAAGTTTTATTTACATTTAGATGATACTATTTGCATACGAACCTTGAACTAGCTAGAATTCGAATGACAAACAAAACAAAAACTTAATCTGACGTCACCAGTAGGTGCGTCATCTATATTTTACAAATTGTCTCTACAAATATTAAGAAGTTTTTAAAAGTAAGATTTATCTGCATTTTTGTACGTATTTAATATATTCTATTTTAAAGTATTAAGAGGCAATTATTAATACAAAAACCTAAGTATATACTTTTAAGGATTACACCTACTTTAATTTTCAATAATAAACAAATTTGAGGTTCACTATTATTATTGTTATTTTATTTATTAAACAGTGACCAGCAAATATATGCCCTCGTTTGTATAACTTTTTATAGAACTTTTTGTTTATTCTAAATTGAAAATATTTTTTAAGAAATTACCATAAAAAATACTTTTTTTTTTTTTTTTTAAGACAGAAGAGGAAAGAATTTTTAAAATGTTTTTTTTTTTTTTTAAATAAATATTACACAATTACAATATTAAAAATAAAATTTTAATTTTAATTATAAACAATATAGGAGGCTTTAATAGCTTAAGAACATTACCTAATGTAAATTTTTATCTCGTTTTATACCATGATATTTTTTATATAGCAATTCAAATGATATCTAGACTTAAATATATCTTTTTAAATGTCAAAAATCCATTCAAAAAATTTCTATTTAAAAAGAAATATTATCAAAAAAGTTTATATAAAATATTTCAAAAATAGATGTTATATGGAATATAGCGTTGTTCATATTTCTGTTTCTAACTTTTTTTTAGATATTTTGAAAAATTAAAAAAAAATTCCAATATTTTTTTTTTCCTGTTTCCCCTTTTTTGTTTTGTTTTTCATAATATCAATGTGGATTATATAACAAAAAAAAAAAAAATTATATGTTGAAAAAAAAATGTTTAACTTTTATTTAAATAATTTAAATTTAATATATTTAATTAAAATTTAATTACATTTAATTTAATTTAATTAATCTCAAGTTCTTCAAACAAGAATATAGTAAAATAACAGAAAAATTACTGAAAATTTAAACTATGAAAATCATATTATTATTTTTAGATAATGATTTACACCTTATCTATTTTTGCCAGAGTGTAAAATGTATTGCTGAATATTATTCAAAAATTTAAGTAAACAAAACAGAGTAAGTATACCTATTTATTAACAAAACATTCTCGGAACGAAAATTTATTCTTGACCTTTCCCGTTATTCTTTCTTCAATAACAACAACTATAAAAATTCGTCCCCATAATCATTGTTTTCAGTTGTTATCCAATGACGACTTCTTTCTTATTTCAAGGAGAAATTTTTTCTAGCATATTTAACACCTTCCCTTCACCCTATCAAAATGTCCATTAAATATCAAAATGTCCATTAAATGTCTTATTATCACAATGATTGTTATCGTTGTGTTGGACTTTACGTAACCTTCAGAAGAAAGGGTATGAACAACCAATCACAACACTTCCTAACTATCTGATAAGCTGTGGAAGATGTAACAACTTCAGTGATTGGTCGCTCAAGTTATGACATGTGACCAAACGATAGTATATAAAATTTCAGAAATTGAAATTTTATTCGAATTTTCTGTGTTTTTGAAGGAATTTTCTGAATATTGACTGTAAGTATTATTTGTAAAGAATGTGGTTAGAAAATATTTGAAAATTAATATTTTAAAGATTCATCATTTGAATCACTTTTATAGAAAATGTATTTGTTATAATTGAATGTACTGATTATTATTATGTCTTTCAAAATTTAAGATCTTTATTTAAAAGTTTTTTTTTTTCATTGCTTTTTTAAAATATCATTGATTCGATTTTATGTTTTATTCAAATTTATGTATTGAAATTAAAAAAAAATAAATAAAAATTTTTATAGTTATAAACATTTTCTTTAACTTAAAACATCTCAAAATCTTAAATTTCTTGTTATACTTGTTATAATAATTATCGTTCGAAAATATGATCTTAAAATTAAAAAATTATTTTTATTTGAATATGTGTGATGTTTTTAAATATTTTAAAGTAGTATATTTTTCTTTTTTTAATTTTTATAAGTTGAATTACTAATTAACCTTTAAATTTTCGAAGCTATTTAATGTCAATATTTTAAGCATTCATTATTTCAAACACTTTTTATAGAAGATGTGTTGATTATAATTGCTCGTGATTTTTTTATATATGGTATAAACATTAATCTAACAGATAGTATTAAAATTAATTATAAGTTTGAAAATTGTGCCTTTTCATGATTTAAGATCTATCTTTAAAATTTTTATTTTTTTTTATTGTCTACAAAATTTAATACATCATCCATTGAAATTTATGTTTATATTTTATGTTTTATTCAAATTTATGTTTTTATTCTATGTTCTATTCAAATTTATGTTTATATTTTATTCAAATTTATGTTTATATTTTATGTTTTTATTCAAATTTATGTTTATATTTTATGTTTTATTCAAATTTATGTTTATATTTTATGTTTTATTCAAATATATGTTTATATTTTATGTTTCATTCAAATTTATGTTTATATTTTATGTTTTATTCAAATTTATGTCTATATTTTATGCTTTATTCAAATATATGAAATTAAATTTTTTCAAAGTAAAAATAACCAAAAACAAACCATCATGAAATTGATGGTATTTTTGTGTGCTTTTGGTTTCGTCGCTGAGGCACTTTCATCACCAAACTAAGATCTATAGTAGAGTCTTATTTTTGATTTTTCTAGAAATCATTAAAATAATTTTATAGTGATTATGTTATTTTTATATAAAATATTCATTTAAATAAAATTGCTGTGACCTTTCCTGTGATTTTTCAAGTTTTATAAATTTTATAAAAGTTTCTTTTCCACTAAAATATCAGCTACTAATGTCTATATATAATGTACTTCACTTCACCTGGTCTATATATAATATTTCCCTTTACTTCCCATTGTCATTTCATATTTCACTTCACTTTCCACTGTCGTATAATATTCCCCTTTACTTCCCATTGTCTAATAACACCCCACTTCACTTTCCACTGTCGTATAATATTCCACTTCACTTTCGACTGTCGTATAATATTCCCTTTACTTTCCAGGGTGTCTATGTATAATACTCCACTTCACTTTCCACTTCGTATAATATTCCCCTTTACTTCCCACTGTCTATGTATAATAATTCCACTTCACTTTCCATTGTCTATGTATAATAATTGCACTTCTTTCCATTGTCTATGTATAATAATTCCACTTCACTTCCCATTGTCTATGTATAATATTCACTAATATTCGACTTCAACCATTTGTAAATCTGTAATAGATAATTTTGTTTCAGCATATTATCCTAATTTATTTTTTGAAATTTCATTAATTGTATCATACACACATGAACAAGTTTTAACTCGCCTGTAGAATAACATTTTGTATAATGCTGTGTCTCTAAAGAATTTGAATTCCCTTTAAAATAAAATTACGATGTTCAATGGTTACGTTTAATTAATATAATGTAATATTTTATCTACTATTTCAAAAGGATGTTTTTATACATTACATTCGTAACTATTACCTCTTCATAGAATGGATTTTTTAATTTTTTTATATTTTCAATAAAGTTAAAGTAAGGATCTACCATGTCTTCCCGAAACAAATTATAGCAGACGGGGAAGAGTTCACTCTTAATAGATTATCTTTTCAAGGTCAGATTGACCCTTACATTTGAATTTGGAACTGATAATGAGAGGAAGAAAGAAAAAAGGGAGTGTGCAGAGGCGAGAGGAGAGTTGCAGGCAGTACGAAAGGTACATTGACTGTTAAACAAACATGTTTTTAAGATTATTTTGTAAATATTTGTTATATAATCTTATTTTGTGTTGCTGTTCTGCAGTAGTGTCTTTGAAATTTTAATAAATATGACAACCAAAAAGTATCTTTTAAAGAAACCTTTACGGATCGAAGATCACACGTATATCCGGCCCTAACTTTTACTGTTAATTAAAAATGAATGCTTTTGCTTACTGCCATAGGAAATTGCATGGGTGTAAAACAAAACACAAGGTTTGGTTTGTCGCTCTACAATCATATTGTGCGCACGAGGATGGATTAAACATAACGGGACATATAGTTTAATGTGGATTCCGAACCATTAACAAACATCCATGCCACTGCCAGGATTCAACCCTGATGGTGTGATACCAAGCGCCACTTGTCCATCAAGCCGCGACAAAATGCAAAAGATCAGAAGAAAATTTCAGTTTGAAACATTTTAAAAATTATCTTACTTTCTGGTCCTCATTCAGAAAAAAAAAAAGCCATAAATATTTGTAGAGCTTAACCTAACCAGACAAACTTCTTTTCCCTAAAATATCAGTTACTTAAAATAAATTAGTAAAAATGCCAGAAATTTACAGCATTTCAAAACATTATTCTTATAAAAACTTTTTTTCTTTATATATATATATATATATATCCATAAAATTTTGAGTGGTGTTTTAAGTAAAATAATTGCCTTAACTATAGTAACTTAAATTGCAAGTTCAACAACAAAAAAAAATTTTTTTAATTTCTATTTAATTTTTTTTTCCAAATTACAAAAGATATTCTACAGGATAAAATAAATTATAGAGAAAAATTCTTTAATTAAAAAAAGAAAACATAGAATTTTTTATAATTTACTTTTCTCCTGTAGAATACCTTTTAAGTTTGTGTCTATATAAAAAAATTTCTGAATTTTCCTTTTTAAATAAACATGCGAAGTACAGTGATTACTTTTAATTAATATAAAATAATATTTTACTTACTATTTCAAAAGGGTGGTTTATATATATATTTATTTCTATTTATATTTTATAATTTTCAGTTCCAACACTAATAACTGAAATGTCCTCAACAGAAACTTCTCCTAAAGTAGCTCTCGAAGAATTCATGGAAAGTAAGTAGATCTATAGTTGTGGTGAAAATATTAGGTTTTGTGTGTGTATAGGTAGAATATAAGAATGTCTGTAGTATTTATTTGTATGGATTGCTTAAATGTGCAATTTTTCTTATGCAATGAAGTGATTTTTATTTGTGAATTTTATGACAATTATATTCTAAAATATTGTGTTGCATACAAATTACATATGTAGGGAGAAAAATTATTCTGTGTTAATATTTATTAGAAATAATTTTGTAATAAATATATGCATAATGTTTAAAAGGGAACTGATGGCCGAGTGACTAGCGCTCTGGAGCTCGATTCCGCAGGGTTCGTGTCCCGGCTGTGCCATGGACGTTTGTAGAGGCTTGGAAATCATTTTAAATCTTAGGTGTCTGTCTCTTATGCCTATAGAGCGTTGGGTAGGTCTTTGTATACCTACCCCTAAAAAAAGAAAACATCTAATGTTTCGAATCTGCCAGTTGGCAGTGGCTTTTGGCGCGTTATTAGGATGTTGCGCCAATGATAATGATGATTATAATGTTTAAAATACGGTAGAAAAGTAGTTTTATTAATTGAAATTCGCAAGAGAACTAAAAATTTTATATTGTTATTTCATATTTCGATGTACACTGAAGTGACAAAAGTCATGGGATACCTAAAAGTGCAGCAACTTTCATGGACTCAACAAGTCGTAAGTCTTCTGCAGGAATATTGAGCCATGCTGTCTCGATAGACGTCCATAATTGTGAAAGCGTTGATGGGGTGCAGGATTTGGGCACGAACAGACCTTTGATGTCCCATAAATGCTCGATGGGATTCAAATTAGGTGGCCAGATCATTCGTTGGAATTGTCCAGAATGTTCTTCAAACCAATCGCGAACAGTTGTGGCCCGGTGAATGGCGCATTGTCTTTAATTGAAGCCTGAATGCATTAGTATTTTTTGCGAAAATTTTTGGTTTATTTATTATTTTTGATTTATTTTTTAGTGGAAATGTGAAGATTTTCTGCAATTTATAGATTCTATCTTTGGAGTAGTTTGCAGTAAGTTTTTTATTCCATTATCAGTATTCCGAGAAATATTTCAGATTCTTGCTTTTTTTTCTCACAAATGGTTTAGATTTTGTTTTGTGTTATGTGCTTATGTTCATAATTTAAGTTGAATTTTTTTATAGTTAAATAGAGAAAAATATTGAACACATCATTTTAATAAGTATTACTGAATTTTTCTTATTGTTTAGGTCTTGTGTGACTATTAATAATTCTAGTCGTTGAATAAAATATGATAATAAATAGCATATTAGTATAGTATATATAATAAATATAGTATACTAAATATTCATTCAATAAAACACCTTACTACAACGGTTACTAAAAAATTATAATAACCAAAAAAAATTTGATGCTTTTCAAAAACTGCTATATAATACGAATAAGAGAGTAGCACAGAAACTACTTTATGCTTTCAGATTGTAGTTTCCATATTAATTTTATGATAAATCTTTTACGTGAAATTTTATTTTTTATGCTGCGAATATATTATTTGCTGACTTCTAAATAATATATTATTTTTCAATCTTTTAACTAATTAAAGATATTAATTATAAAAATATTTTTTATATAGGAATCGCAGGATATGAAAGAAATCTCCAGTCTTATGAGACCCCATCTGGTATTTTATATTATGTACTAATTAAGGTAATATAATTAATTAATTGTAACATTTCATGTTAATGGTTTTTAGTGCAAACCGAGTGCTATTTTTAAAATTAAAAGTTTTTACTTAATGTTTCAAGGTAAGTTATAATTATAAAAGTTATGAAGACATCTTTAAATAAAATAGTGAGTTAAAACCACTTAACTTAAATTTAAGTTATTCTATGATGTTCAAACATTATTTTAAATTACGTTTTTGAACATTATAGTTTGAAAAATTCAAAACGGCAGATATTGATACATCTATACTATTGCACAATGAATACGAAACTATTATTGCAATTGTGCAATGCTACAATTACTCTTATTTGTGACAGCCCTTTTAGAACATTAATAAGAATTATAAAGTGCTGTCACAAATAAAAGTGCTTATTTGTGGCATTTTATATTACACAATCAATATAAAATCAATCGATCAATATGAATTTATAACTCGTATAAAATATTCTGACATTCTGATATACAATGATTATTTTCTTTCTGATATATTTTTCAATTCCTACTATTAGTTCACATTCTCGCTATATATATTTATATATCTTGTTCAAATTTTCAATCGTAAATAAAATACTTTTTATTCATCCACTCCAGTTCAAATACATTTTTTAAAATTTGTAGTGGATGGTACATGATGTTAATACAGTTTTAATTCATTAATTAAATTTAATTAATTAATTTTAGTTTTATATGGGAGAAAAAAAAAATTCTCTTATACAAGAATCTTATTTAAGAAAAAATTAATTAATTAATTAATTAAATTAAATTTTTTTTGTATATTAATTTATATTATATAAGCAGGATATAAATTTAGAAATAAATACCGTTAGTGACGAATCGTGTAGATCGATGGAAAAAATTTGTTTTTCAGATTCTTTTTCATTCTGGGTTCTAGTCTGAGTCAAGGAGGGAACAAAATGGAAAATGAAACATGTGAATAAATTAGTGAGAGAGATGGAAAGTGTGTATGTGAGAGAGAGAGGGAGAGATAATTTTTTCTAACCTAAAGAAATGAATGAAAATTATTCATAAAGGTCTTTCTGCAATAGAGTGAAGAAAAAGTAGGAATTGACTTTAACACTTTTTATTACTTGTTTGTCTTCAAAATCCGAATGATATGCTGCTCTTGAATGAGAAAACACTATTGTTAAAGTTAACAGAAACTAATTAAATATATTTTCATTTACAGAAGGCAAGAAATATATTATCCAGGACGGACAATGTTATGACATACCCGGAGGTAATTTATTGCTTAGAATACAATAGCTTCATATTTTTATGACGTAACACACATGGCCCATTACTGACTTGTTGAAATACTTTCCCACATATTTGAACTAAATAATTCTTAGCATACTACATGCAGAAAGATAAAATCTAATAACGTCTATCCAAATTTCAGCACAAAAACATGGTTTTTTTTTTTTTTCAAGTTTTTATGAAAAAAATATTAAAAAATGAATCTAAAATTATAATTAAATTTAAAATTATCAAACAGGAACATATTGGTGCAGCAATATTATTGCGCAATCATTACGATACTATTAATACAATTTTATATCGATTGTGCAATACTACTGTGGCCAAAAAGTAAGACCATTTTTTTTTTTCAAAAATTTATTTATTCTCCCAAATTTGTTTCATCGCCATCAAAATAATCCCCTCCGGACACAACGCACTCATGTCAACTTTTTTTCCAATCCTCAATGCATGCTAAAAAGTCATCGGCAGGGATGGCCTTCAAAACGCGCGGCGATTCACGTTGAATATCTTCAATCGATTCAAAACAAAGACTCCAGAGTAGTTTTTGAGTTTAGGAATAGCTAGAAGCCGCCCGGTGTGATTACGGATATGAATGATATGGATTTCATTTTTGGCGAAAAGATACGAATAATCAATGCAGTGTGAGCTGGCGCAATCAGTGTTTTCGGTATCAATAGCGATTTGACGCGTTTCAGGCTCAAAATGGAATTGACTGATCCTTTTGAAATTTCAACATCAGCAGCAAGGTATCTAATTGTAAATCGATGGTTTGCAAGCACTAAATCTTTAAGTTTTTTTGTACGTGATCTTCCTCGGTTGAGGTTGAGGGTCGACCAGAGGGCTTTTCATCTTCAACTCGTTCTCTGCCTTCTTTGAACTGTTTATACCACTTCTAAACATTTCTTTCCAATATAGGGAATGCTCACCGAATGTCTTCTGCAACATTCTATGTGTTTCCGCAAAAAAATTGAATGCAAGTTATTTGCTCAATTAATTGAGACATTTCAAAAATCGCCGGAATCCTTTTAGCATCTCACAAAGCCAAGCGGAACTCAAACACTAATGAATATTTTTTACATCAAATTTCCCACAGATGTCAAGGACAGTGCCAGCAACCTAAAAAAATGAAAAAAAACTGAAATTCCATAATCCCCGGGAATTTAAAATTGAAAATTGGTCTTTCCTTTTGGACACAGGGAGGTTTTAATGTTTAAAATAAATGCGAGCTATTTATACTTTAGAAAACTCATTAATTAATATATATAGATTAATGTATCATGTTTACTGATATTGAAACATGAAACATGTAATTTTAAAATCCAGTAGGGAATAATTTCGAAGGAAAAAATAAAAATATGTAATTAAAAATATCATTAAAATTACACATAAATATATTTTTATTTTCGCAAAGATATATTTTATAGACAAAAAAACCAAAATTAATTTATTTAAAAATTTGTTTTAATTACTTTTTTATTTTGATTATTATTTTAATAGTATTTTAGTTTTGCTATAAAATTAATTTAAATTTGTTAAATTATATTAATTTTAATTAATTTAAGAAAGATAATTAAAATATTTTTTCTTTTTGAAAAAAATGAATTTAATAACATTTTTATATTTTAGATTATGGTGTCCTTCTGAATTAGGTGGAATGATTAGGTAATTTTTGTTACAATAAAAGATCGTCTATAGATAAGTCTTCTAATGAATAACTTATCCATATGATAATGCATGCGATAATGATTTACCTTATAAGATTATAATTATAATTCTCTTTTAAATATTTAAAAATCCCATAAAAATATGCTCACTTTATTTTTACTGTATACTACATCTGTAATTAAGAATGTTATATTTCCAATTTTTTTAAATAATCTATTTTTTAAAAGATGACGCTAAGATGCTAATCAAGATGCCAAAAAAGTAATTTCATTGCTTTTATTTTTTTTTCTTTAATAAATAAATAAAAAAGTTATTACAAATATTCTTCAAAGAAAATATTTACCTAGTTTTTATTATATTATTTACTAATAGCTATGTTCTGTACTTATACTTATTTTTAAATAATTTCAGGTCATAACTATTCCAGAAAGGCTTAATCATTATCAATATATCACAGAATATACAAATAAATCATTTATGTGTAAATGAATGAAGTATGAATGAAAAGAAATGAAAATTAAAGATATAAATTTGATTCACTTCACAAGTGCAGTTCACTTCCGAGGTCGGAGATTTTCAGAGTTCTCGAATCTAATGCACTGGGTCTGCGGCAGACCTTCATCACAGCACGGCGTGATACACCATACCACGAATGACTCATTTTTGTAAGTAGGCTGAAACTTCGACCTATTCAGACACTTCAGAGAAAACGACACTGTTTGTCGACTCATTACAGAACTCTATCCTTTCTTTTCCAAATACTTTTTTAAGAAAATCCATCTTGAGGATGGGTCAGTTTTTCGCACTTCTCAGTTGAGTAGACATTTTCTCAGCTCGCGGTCTATCAGCAATCAAGATGGAGGTGTAGTCCATATTCCATAGCATTAAGTCTATGTGTAATTGTTTTGGCCTGTGAAGGTTCCACAGACAATCGCTAATTTCATGAGTCTCATTATCAGATGTAATGGACAGGTTGTTCTCATTAGTACAAAACATTTATTGCTTGTAATATAACTACTAACAAAACTGCTTGTCTGCTGTCAATTATGAGTGGTGGGTTGTCATTATGTACTTGTCAAATATATTCCTCTCTCTAGAAATGAAATGCCGAAACTTTTCCCGTGTGAAAAAAATGCCGCAACAAATTACTTCCATGTAAATTAAGCAAAGTTTTCAATGTAATAAGATAAGTGAGACAACTAATTTTAACGTGGAATGTTAAGAAGAAATTTGAAGACTAAATGCTTACGGAAGTTCCTTCAAAAAATGTGGTATTTTTCAGCAGAGGATATTTTCATTTATCTCATAGTAAAGGAAAATAGATGGAATGAATTTTAAATTCCATGGAGAATATTTTAAAATATTCTCCATGATTTAATTAATTTTGATTTAATAATGATTAATTTAATTAATGATTTAATTTAATTTTAGTTTTAATGTAATGAACTAATTTTGTATTTAAAATCTAATACTTTCATTGAGATCTTACAGATCATGTATATGATAAATTATATAGTAAAATATTAATCTAGATATTTGAATAATATTTCAGGAAATCTATTAAAATATTTTGATGGTAAAACCAGAAAATTTGAGAAATGTTTACCTTTTACTTCAAAATTTTATCTTTTATTTTCCAGACAGGATAATATTTTATTCTTTAAAAGTGATATTCCAAATAGGTTTTGAAATTTCAAATGTGCTTGGAGTCAAGGGATAGTTATGCTGAAGTTTAGTTTTATTGCGACAAAATATTAAATTTGTCACTATACTATTACTATTATTTATTATTACTATTATTATTATTTATTACTATTATTTTTCACTAATATTACATTTTTCACTTACTATCATCCATCTTATTATGTTACAATTTTAGTCCTTTCCTTTGAAATTGATATCGTGCTTAATTTTTAATAATTCTTTTCGTCTTTTCATATATTTGATTAATAAAATAATATTTTATTAACTCACGAACGCATTTTTATAGCTAAATCCTGCAAAAGTACTTTGAACTTATATGGTTTCTAAAAATAAAAAGTTTGACGATAACTGCAATTTAGTTACAAATTTTCCAATTAAAATTAAAGAAACGAATATTAATACACGCATGACATGACTGATTAATCTGACATACTACTGTGCCCAAAAAGTAAGACCAATAATTTTTTTCAAAAAACTCTTTATTTATTCATCCAAATTTATTTCATCTCCTTCATAGAAACCACCTCCGGACACATTGAACTTATGCCAACTTTTTTTCCAATCCTCAATGCATACTAAGAAGTCATCGCCAGTGATGGCCTTCAAAGCGCGCAGCGATTCACGTTGAATCTCTTCAATCGACTCAAAACGGTGTCCCTGGAGGGGTCATTTGAGTTGAAGGAATAGCCAGAAGTCGCTCGGTGTAAATAAGGGGTTGTGGAAAAGATATATGTTTTATTTTTGGCGAAAAAGTAGCGAAGAATCAATTGAATGATTTTTGAAATGCCCCTTCAATCGACTCAAAACGGTGTTCCCAGTGTGGTCTTTTGAGTTTAGGGAATATCCAGAAGTAGCACGATGCTAAATCAGGTGAATACGGTGGTTATGGCGAAAATGTCACGAAGAATCAAATTGTGGAAATGAAGTGTGAGCACGTACCAATCATAATTTGACCCGTTTGAGGCCCAAAACATCTTTTAAAATGGAATTTTGAAAACCCAAATCAGCAGCAAAGTCCCTAATTGTAAATCGATGGTTTACAAGCACCAAATTTTAATTGTTTGAGTGTGAGCTGAAGGGTATTGAGGGTCGACAAGAACTCTTCAATGTTTTCGGTATACCAATCATGATTTGATATAGAATGCGAATGCCGTCTGCAACATTTATGAGTTTCCCTTAAAACATTCATTGTTTTCGGTAAAATCGGATTTGACGCGTTTGATACGCAAAATAGAATTGACCGTTCCTTTTGAAATTCCGACATCATCAGAAAGGTCTCTAATTGTAAATAGACGGTTTGCAAGCACCATATCTTTAATTTTTAGCACGTGAGCTTCGTCGGTAGAGGGTCGACCAGAGGCTCTTCGTCTTCAACGCGTTCTCTGCCATCTTTGAATTGTTTATATCACCTCTAAATATTTCCTTCCGATATAGGAATGCTCACCGAATACCTTCTGCAACATTCTATACTTTTCCGCAAACAAAATTGAATGCAAGTTCTTTGCTCAATGAATTTAGACATTTCAAAACTCGCCGGAATCAGTTTTTAGCGTCTCACAAAGGCAAGCGTAACTCAAAAGCACTAAAGAATATTTCAACTTGAAATTTCATACAGATGTCAAGGACAGTGCCAGCAACCTAAAAAGAAAAAACAACTGAAATTCCATAAGCCCCGGAATTTTAAATCGAAAATTGGTCTTACTTTTGGACACAGTAGTATGTGACTCTTTATCAAATTGAGTATTAAGTGTTCCCCACATACTGAAAGAAAACTCATTTGCTTTTAAAATAACTGGTATGAAATGAATAAACATTTTTCTAATAGCAATATGTATGCGACAGATCTTACTAAAAAAATTACGATAAATCAATTCGTTATGAATATCTCAAAATTAAAAAAATAAATAAATTTGAAATATTTGTGAACTGTAAACATATATAAGTATGGGATTTAATTATTGTAGGGAATGGAATTTATTTATGGAATGGATTTAAGTTTTAAAAGACCATAAAAACGGAAAGTATTAATTTCGATTACTTGTCTTTTAATTTTGTACAGTTTCTTATGCATAAATATACATTGCCTCAACATGTTTTTAATCTACATATTACAAATAAAATCACACATTTATACAAAATTCAAATTGTCCTCAGAAAGAAAAAAGTTTTTTATGAATTTTACTTGCTAATTAATCACCAAATCATCTGAATATTTTAATGAAACCAGTGATCGTTTGCGCTCAAAATTTCCTTACTTAAATTTTAATTAACTAGCATGTCCACTGGATGCACGCGTATATAAATAAACATAAATAAATACCGAATTGTTAAGCTGGCAACACAGGTAGCTGATGAGTATTAGGACTGATGTTCATTCCTCTGGCAGCTTTTAAAAGGTTATCGGTTGTTGTTGACACTGTTTCAAAGAACTAGGCAGACTCAATAACATTTATGATGTTCAGCATTTTGCACATTTGTTACACGTCCTAGTGGTAGTTTTTCTGTGTTTCCAGAGCGCTAACTCCATACGATACGCAAATGCATAGTTCCCCGTTCATAGTTAAAGTCCTCCCGGAAGACACTGCCCTCTTTCTTCAGCGACACGGAACCAAATCAAACTTCTCCCTACGGATGCTCCATCACAACAGACGCTGCCCTCCCTTTCCCTCCATCTCTGAGAATACACTGATTTTCGGACTTGGTATAGATGTTGTTGCCTACCAAGTGGCATAAGAATATGTATATACATAACAGGTGGGCTGAAATGTTCATAGGCTGACACATAGATGCCGCTACTAGTATTAAATCCATATGATTTTTAGTTAGCCCTAACCTTCAAAAGACACGTGTATACATTTGACAGCTGTTGCACTATTAGTATGATAGTTATAGCATTTTAAGTGAAGTTATATCATTTTTAGTGTTCATCACGTGCAGTCCACTCGGCTGACTGTCGATTGGACTCCGGTGAAATGATGGAGCCATGTTTCATCCATTGTCACATATGGACGCAAAACTTCGGGTTTATTACGATTGAACAGCTCCAAACACTACTTAGAATCATCCATTCGTTGTTGTTTTGGGTCGATTGTGAGCTCGCGTGACACCCACTTTGAACAGAGTTTTCGCATATCCAAATACTCATTCACGATATGTCCAACACATTCCTTTGATATCTTTAGGGTCTCAGCTATCTCAATCAACTTCATTTTACGGTTATCAGAAATTATTTTGTGGACTGTTTTGATGTTTTCGTCGGTAACAGCTTCTTTGGGGCGTCCACTGCGTGCATCGTCCTCGTGCTCATTTCGCCTCGTTTAAATTTAGCAAACCCCTTCTCTGCGGTTGATTTTCCTGGTGCAAAGTCTGAATAATGCTTATCAAGCCAAGGCTTGGCTTCAATAGTATTTTTTTCGCCAAATAGCAATGCTTTATTAACACACGAAATTCCTTTTTATCCATTTTTTAAACTAACAAAAGTTGCGTCACTAAAAATGATATAACTCACATACTAATAGTGCAACGGTTGTCAAATTTATACACGCGCCTTTTGAAGGTCAGGGCTAACTATAAAATATATGGATTTAATACTAGTAGTGCTATCTATGTTTCAGCCTACGAACTTTTCCGCCCATCTATTATATACCAATAATACATTTTAATACTGGTTTTATTACAATATAGTCTATAAATAACTTTATATCAAATTGGACAATGAAAGCGCAAAGCTTACAAAAATCGAAATGTGTGAAAAGCATGAAAAACATCCTATGCATTTTTTTTTAAATTGTGGCATTATTTTTATATATATTTTTATGATATTTCGAAACTTTTAGATTTCTCTAGTAATCATAGAATTGTTTCGAAAGAAAGATTTCAGATTTGTATCTCAAATTAAATTTTAGAAAACGAAGGGAAAAAAATACTCTTCCTAATATGCATCCCAAATGTATATTTGCATTTTTTGCTCAAATATAACTCATATAACGAAATCTATATAATATGATACCTGAAAAGATAAAATCGTAAATTCTGTAATTTGTAATTTTGTATCCTGTAAATTCGTTAATTTTATTTTTAATATTATATATAAAAGACAAATTCGTATCTAATTTTTATGAAAATATTGCAAATAATATGAATAGCATATATAAAATAGCTCATTTGTATAATAATCTTGTATTGTATTGTATTGTATTGTATAACTGTAATTTCAATAGATGAGATGCATGGACGAAAATTATAAGAGTGGATGGAATCTAATAGTATATAATATAATATATAATTTGCTATTGTTAATTTTACAATTGTTCGCTATTTGTTCATGAAATCATAATTACTATTCCTTATTAATAAAAAAATAATATATAGAATAATATAGATTTTAAAATTTCATTTCATCTAAAATGTATTAAATGTTTTTCATTTTGTAATCAGATATTTATTTAGTATTTATTTAATAACTTATTACTTTAATATATTATATTAAACAATAATACTATTTTAAATGAATAAAGGTATACTATATTAAATTAATTATAGTAATATAATTTTAATAATGTATACATACATATTTAAAATTATATTTCTTCCTATAATGAAGGCGACAGAGTTTATATGGCGAAATATTTGCAATTTTTTTCCTATTGATTTTAATGAAATTCAACTCTGTTAGCATATATTTAATAAAATATTTTAGTTTTTTAATTGTTTATTATTACATTATGTTCTTCAACATTTACACGCCATGAGAGAAATAATCAATCATATTAGTCTTATCGTTTTTTATACCATACAAAAACAAATGAGTAATTTATTATCTTGAGCTAAATATATAATAAAATTATAATGCACTGTTATGTTTATAAATTTGATGAAGTAATCTCGTAAAACTGTTATAGGTACAGCTTTTTCCATGGATATTTTTTGTCAGAAACATTTGTTTTAATAATGAACATAAATTTTTATTTTAAAAAGCGATTAAATAAATATATTTTTATTTACAAAAAGACCAAAGTAATATTATCCAGGACACAACTTGGAGGTAATTCTTACTAGTTTATTGTACTTTTCATATTTTTCAATTTATGATATTATTTCTTAGGCATGATTCAATATTACGCAGATAAAATTATTTTTTCCCATGCTTTATTTTACATATTAGAAAAATTTGTTTTATTTATAATTTTCCATCTACTATTGACTGAAATATTTTAACAATGATTGAACATAATCTGGGCCAACGGCCATACTATGCTGAATATACCGGTTCTCGTTAGATCACTGAAGTCAAGCATCATTGGGCGACAGTACCTGGGAACACCGCGTGCCGTTTGGCATTCACAAATTTGGGAACCTGAATGGCCGAGTGTCTAGCGCTCGGTGCCACAGGTTTCGGGTTCGAATCCCGGCGATGCCATGGATGTTTGTAGTGGTTCGAATCCACTTTAAGCCATAGGTCCCGGTCTCCTATGGTTGTAAGAGCGTCACGGAGCCAAAGTCCGACTTCTACCTACGGGTGCTCCATCACAACAGAAGCTGCTTCCTTCCCCTTCAATCATGAGTACGTATGGGCTCATGGGGTAAGTCGGATAAGAAACAACAACAAACAACATAATCTGGCATCAGTAAATAACAATACAGTTTAGTCAGTCCTGGTGAGAAAAATATTTACTGATGAAAATTCCATGTAGAAATATAAATTATGAAGTAACAAAAGAATTGCAAAGAAATTAGAATTAAAAATATCAATGCTAACCATATAATCATAATCAGCATTCACGTTATTTTAAATTTTTAGCTTTGTTTTATATATTAGAAAAAATTTGTTTTATTTATAATTTTCCATCTACTATAGACTGAAATATTTTAATAATGATTGAACATAATCTGGCATCAATAACTAATCAGTTTAGTCAGTCCTGGTGAGAAAAATTATTTACTGATGAAAAATCCATGTAGAAATATAATTATGATGTAACAAAAGAATTGCCATGAAGAAATTAGAATTAAAAATATCCATGCTAACCATATAATCATAATCAACAATCATATTATTTTAAATTTTTAGCTTTGTTTTTATATTAGAAAAATTTGTTTTATTTATAATTTTCCATCTACTGTACACTGAAATATTTTAATAATGATTGAACATAATCTGATGTCATTAAATAACAATACAGTTTAGTCAGTCCTGATGAAAAAAACTATTCATTGATGAAAAATCTATGTAGAAATGAACAATTAGAAATTATGACGCAACTATCAAAAATAATAACCTCGACGAAATTTAGAATTAAAAAAATCCCTGCTGACCATATAATCATAATCAACACACATATTATTTTAAATTTAAACATCTAGATCTATATACATATATTACAATTAGGGATTGCAATATCGGACCAAAGTTCAATACCGGTATTCGGTATCCTTTAGATCTTAATACCGGGATACCGGTTTTAATACCGGTAGTAGAAATTTTAGAAAAAGAAAGAAAACACAGGTGGTTTTTTTGTTTTATTTGCCTGTTTTATGAGAGAATGTAAATATCACAAAAAAATTTGTAACTTATAAATTATGTATACAAAGAATCACAAAAAGTAAAAGAACATCTTATTTATTTAAATCACAAAAAATGTAAATATCCTCATTCAGTCTATGGTACTATTACAAATTTTTGAAAGGAGATCTTAAAAAACATAATGCATCAATTGCACCATCATTTAGCCACAAACTTAAATTTTTGAAAAATTACCAGCTGTCAAAAACGCTCTTTCAGCATCTACGCTAGTGGGGTGGTACTGTTATCAATGCGCGATATACTTTTTTCAAGTATTTACCCCTAAATCCCTCATCTTCAAATAAATGTATTTCTAGTCGGACTGTTTTGGATATAGCTGATTTCTGTATTGTATTTTGGGTTTGTTGAAATTTTTAGTTAATCGCCAATTCTAATTTATTTATGAATATATATATAATAAATCTGAAAAATATTTTGGAACTCTAAAGTATGATCCGCAAATACAATGTGAATAACAAACTCCCCTCCAATTTAAAAACATCGAAACATTACACTTTCTTCACAACTACAACCTAGTTTTCACAGATAAGAATTTATAGTTTTCAGATAAGAATTCTAAATAAGAATTCACAGATAAGAATAAGAATTCACAGACAATAATTAAATTTCTAGTAAATACCGAAAACTGGTATTTAAACTTGAATACCGGTATTACAAAATGAAAATGGCTCAAAATACCGGTATTTTAATCCCTACAAAACTAAATTTGTGTCCATATTTCAAAGTTTTTTTATGCACAAATGTAAAAAACACCAACTGATTTGTTGATGATTCAGAGAAAGATATTATGTGTTCAGTCTACGGTGACTATCACAACTATTAGTTATTAGTTCGCTGTGATAAGCTATCTGTGATATATATCTGGGTAGCTATGCCAGCAAACCTTAAAAGCCCTTCAGGTTCCTTGTTACATTCTATCTTGGAAAAGAAATGTAAATCGCATATCAAATGACATTTCTTTATCTTTTAAAGAAAGTTTCGCTTAAGTTTGCAATGGCAATGACCTTTGGCAAGCGTGTTTGCGCTGGAAATGAGTTTGTATAACGTATGTTCGTTTGTTGCAACTATAAACCGTCCTTTTTTCTCGTGGATTCCTCAAAATGACCGTGACACAATGCTTCATGCAGTTGAGTTAAGAAGGATAAATATTGGATGCGCGAGAAAAAATAAATTTGTTATTTGAGTGAAATGGTATTTTGCTACAAGTTTAAAGTAACGCAGCAAGCCTATCTAATAAAATCGTAGCGCGTCATACCTGTTGCATCCTGATGTATTAATGAATAAGTGTCATTGACATAGCATTACTAGTGACGCGTCAATAATGAATCATCTCAATAAACACAAGAATAAAAAAATAAAAATAAAACTATTTAAAAATTATCTTGTAGAAATTATACATCGTATTTTAAACTATTATTATAACTTCACAGAAATACTTACTTTTCATAAAAAAAAAACATAAGCTCCGACATCTCATTTAATATAGAGTTTCCCCAAAATTCCCGCAAGATGTAATGCTTTTAATAAAGGGTACAAGATTTGGTTTGTTGCTCTACGCTCATCTTGTGCACACTTTGGTCTAAACAAACCGGGATCTAAGTTTAACGTGGATTCCAAACCTGAGAAGCCTGAGATACCAAAGACAACAGCGCTAGCCACCAGGCTACAAAGGGTACAAGAGGATTTGTTTTAGAAAACAATTTGGTATATTCACTCCTCCCCCCCTGACACCAATCCTAAATGTATATTTTGTAAGTAGTCAGCCCTTTTTTTCTAAATATTCTAAAATATTTAGAATATTTAAGAATTCAAATCTTGTGTGAATTTTGGAACACACTTTATTAAATGTTTTTTAACATTATTATTTCAAATAAGGTTGTTCTTTAAATGCAACTTTGAAGTACATAACTCTTGTCATGATGAGTTATTGATGACTTTAATTAAACAGACCTGACAGATAAATTTAATTAGAATTTCAAACAACGTAATTAAGGTGAATATAACAAAAAGTGAATCCTTAGAGGGAACATTTAATGAATTAAATTAAAAAAATAAATTCCTTTCAGAATTTTTGACAAGAAAGTTGAACTTAGATTACCTAAATTTTCTTTCACAGTAGAAACACAGATTTTTTTTTATTATATTTCATAGTTCTTAATATTCATTATATTATAAAAGAAAAGAAATTTGTAATCGAAAATTGAAATTTGATCGAAATTGAATAGAAATTTGTAATTGTAGTTAACTTTCTTTGTTCTACATACCTAATGATTATCTTTGCCCAGTTATTAACATTCTTTTTTTTTTTTTTAAAGCTTTCATAATCAATAAAAATATTTATACAGAGAAATTCTTTGTATTTAAGAACAATGATTAATGTTGCATTGTTAAAAAAATCCAGAAAATTACAACATCAGTTTAAACTGGCATATATTCATGCTAAGATTTTAAATTTTTATACCTCAAAATATTTTTCTATTTAATTGGTCCTTTAGAATAATTCTTATTGTACGCTTATGATTTCTCTTCGAATGTCTTAAAAATGTACAGATAATAAAAAAATCGTATTATAACTATGTAGGCTTCAAATGATTACCAAGTTTTATTATTGCTTCCTATTCATTTATGCTTTTACATATCGGAAAAAAGATGTTTCTCTTCTTAATATTATGTGGATAAATAAGAAAATAGTTTCTTTTATTCATCTATTTGAAAAGCCTGTACGTGCCAATATGAATGTTAGGTATAATAATGTGGTCTGGCAACTTTTTTTGTTAGATGTTATATCCAAAACTTGGTGACAATGGAAATCAGTTGAGAAATTCATGTAGTAAGTGAACAGTTAATTAAAAAAAAACTTATTATATGTTGCTGTTTTATGGTTTCGTAATTGCTTTCTCAGATATACCTTATATTTTTTTTTCCTGTCAAACAATTAAATATAACAAAACCAGCTTTCAAAAATAGATTTATTTATTTTGTTAGGAAACTTTTAAAGAATTGTAAGGAATTATTTTATTATTTTATTTAATATAATTAGGAATTTTACCTTATTGTGTTTGCATGTGTATTACTAATAAGTTAAGATGATGCCTTTATTGCTTTTCACATAATACTTTAGTGGAAAAATTTAGCTAAACTAATTTTAAAATCCTTAATTAATCCTTAAAAATCTTTAAAGTTCCTTATAAAGTTTAGTATTACTGTTGTTAAATAAATTATGATAAGTACATAATAATTAAAATTAACTAACCCTTTTACTTGATTTAAAAATTTTAAAATAACATCTGTTAGATTTTGAAAATATTTTACAGAGTAATATTTCAAACTTCATTGTAAAATTTTAAAAACAGATTGATATCAAATTCACATAGGAAAGAATATAAAGAGATAAAAAAGAAGAAATAAAATGAACTTTAAAATAGAAATTTACGACAAGTTATTTAAATCATATTTAAAATTTAATGATATCTATCATATTTTAAAATCCTATGTATAAAGTCATATTTTATTCTTATTAAATGATGTTTATTTTTTTGTATTCTTAATTGGTTTTAATTAGCATTTTCTCTTCCTCAAAATTATATGTAATTTGGCACAATACAATTATCTTTAGAAACATATTTCATTAAAAGCTTTTATTTTTTTTCCACTGTAAGTAGTAGGTATGATTATATTCAGAAAATTCTGCAAATTCCAAAAAATGAATGATACTGAAATATTTATTGAAATAATTTTAATTAATCCATTAACTTACAAGATATCCCCCCCCCTCAAATTTTTTTTTCCTACATTGGGCATATCGTCCATGAGCGCTCTGACAGCCCAATAAAAAGCCAGCATTGTTGTAAAAGTTGTCAGGAGAACAGTTCATAAAAGAGAACACAGGGGCAACTTGTCAAATGTGTAAAATTCTTAAAAGTGTCTGAAGAACACAGGATACAGTCAGGAATATTGGTCACGCCAATACGGCAAATGTGTTTTTTTAAAAGTCATGCCAAACAAAAGTTTAAAATTTGCAGTAAAAGCTAGGTTCATAGGAAGGAGGGAGTGCAATAATGAACCAAAACCTTACCCAACACAATTTCAATACGGTCATTTCAGAGATATTTTCTGCTGGTTTGGGTACGGAGTAAAACGTGGATGATGAAAATCGCATCCCTTTTTTCCAAAAATGAATCTAATTTTGATTCCTCATAATTCATTGCACTGTTAGTTTATTTTCAAATGAAACTGATCTCAATAACTATTAAAATACGACTATTATTACTTAGCGAATAAAGAGAATTTATGATATAATGATATTAGAAGTCCAAAATTCCATGAATGAATAAATATATAGCACATTTAGAGTCCAATTTGATAAAGATTCAGTCAGTTAAGTCCCATTGCTTCTAATAGAATGCAACTGTCTTCTGTGGTTGCTGAAAGAATACTTGGTGTCACTTGATATATATTCATTCAAATTATTACCATGCCCCTATGCAAACCATCGTATGCACAATGCATTTCCACGAGGTTTTTTTTTTACTTAGTAGTATTTTCTAATAACTTTTCTTAACTTCAAAACTTAGTCGTCGCTTCTATTTTTAATATCAATTTGGTTTTAAATCAGTGGAAACTCTAATTCTATATAGAATTAAAAAAGGGTTACATTTTTTGGAGACGTCTACAATAATTTGATATATTCCCTGAATTAATATTGTAATTAATATCAATTACCCCATTACTGCTGTTGTGTGTTGTCGAAATTTAAGACAGATGAAAAATTAAAGCATTTACAATACAATGAGCTCAGTAATGTGGATACATTTACCGATGGTACTTTACACTTCCTTGGATTTATCCAAAGCTCAAATCAAACCACGGCAACAATCAAAAAGGCATATTAATATTAGAGACTCACTGGGAATTTTTGGTTCCCCCTTATCTTAAATAATAAATAGTTAGCAACTCTCTTAAGTACTCAGTCTTAAGCTCTCAGTTTATTTCTTTTTAAATAACACATGTTCAATGACAGCTTTGAGTATGGTTGTCTGTGCCACTCTATCTCCCATTAATTAGATCTGCATTCGTAACAAGGTGAAAAGACTACAGAGCGACATACACTTAGAGTTTTCATACAAATGATTTACAGCATTGAGAATTTTTAACTTAAATTTCTTCCGCGACTTGATGCATGACATTGAAAAGACGTCTGTTTAAACCAAAGGAAAGTGTATCAATCAAAACACATAAGCTTCGATGTAGAAAAAAAAATCACCTATGGATTATATTTATGGAATAAATTCAATCCATTTTTAATTTAATCATAATAATTAATTTAATTATATATATTTATGGAATAAATTCAATCCATATTAATTTAATCATAATAATTAATTTAATTATATATATTTATGGAAATTTCAATCCATTTCAATCCATATTAATTAATTTAATTATATATATTTATGGAATAAATTCTTTATGAGTGAGTGAGCCTAAGAGCATTTCTAGGAGAGTCCTTTTGCCACAGGATTACGAAAAATGAAATAAATGTAACTATAAATTAGTGATGAACAAACTAAAACCGGGGCCTGAATGGTCGAGTGGCTAGCGCCTGGCGCTCGGTACCACAGATTGCGGGTTCGAATCCCGGCGGTGCCATGGATGTTTATAGTGGTTCGAATCCACTCCTTAAGCTGTAGAACCCGGTCTCATATGACTGTAGAGCCTCACGGAGCAAAAGTCCGACTTCTACCTGCAGGTGCTCCTTCACAACAGAAGCTGCTTCCTTCCCTTCTACCGTGAGTCCATACGGGTTCGTGGGCTTGGTCTAGATTAGATATCTACCAAGTGGGGATTAGTAACAACAACACAAATTAAAATGATTTCTATTTTATTTTTTTAAATTTATTTTTAAAATTTTTTTCACCCTCCTAATTAAATTATTAGTACTTTTAAAGGTACTAATTAATTTATATGAATTTTTTTACAATGTTTAATTATTTCAAAAATTTTATTTTATTATATGATTTGTATTCTTTTTTTTTTTTTTTTTTTTTTTTAGTTTAGTTCAACTATAAGATCTTTTGATTTTTTTAATTTTAATTCTCTCTTTAACTTATTCCCAAATTGTATCCAAAACTGTAAATAAAGATAAGAAAAAAATTTGTTTTCTTTACATCTACAACCATATCTAGCTACTAATAATGAATTAAACTAATATTTCGTTTACAATATTGTGATATTAGAGTGAGAAAGAAGATGCTTTTGCGCGAAAAGAGCCTATATCTACACTTTTCTGAGCAAAAAATGGTAAAAAATTTAGCAGTCAAAATTTTCATAATTTTTCTGAGTTATGATTTTCTTTTTTGCTAATTGCTAGTAATAGGCATTTCTCTGATCCATATCGGAGAAATGCCATATCGGTCAAATAAATTCATATCGGTATCGGATTCATATCGGTCAAATAAATTTTTTAAAAATTATTAAATAATCTGAATCAGAATATTTCTACATATTGCGCCATCTATCTTTTACAAAAAAGAACAAATAAGATAAAATAATTTGTAATGGAAAAAAAAAGTTGCATTGCAAAAAAAAAAAGACCTGCCTTTTAAAATTAATGAGAAGCATAAATGCTTGATTTTAAATAAAGTTCTTATTCTTAAAAAAATATATTTTCAGATTTATCATATATTTTTTATTTAAATTGTTGTAGTTTCTAAGATGTCTTTAAAATTTTTATGATCACCAAGTAAGAATTTAATGGACAAATGATATTATAGAGAGTTCACCATAGGCGTTTTATACAAATTATACATATTTATATATATTAATTCTAAGAATATATATATTTACTAAAATTTTCTGTTTTATGAGTATGAAGTGATTTAAACACATAATTTCGAAATTTATTTGATTAAATTTCATATATTTTTCAGTATTCTAATTTTTATTTAAGAACAGTCTTGAAATTTAAAAGTAACTTTTTCTTCTTATGATACTATATTATGTTATGCACGTAATTCACTTCTTGTTTGGAATTTAATTTTTACTTTAGTAAAAGTTCTATGTTACTGCTGAAAATTTAAAATTTAGATATTTTTAAAATGAATTTTTATTAAGTTGTTAATAATTTCTTTTCAACATTTAAAAAATCATTTCATTGTTTACTAAGTAATCAAAATTTGCTTAATTCTTGAATTGTCAAATTCAAGAATGTCTGTTGTTGGTACAATGCTTTTCGTATGTATTATTCAGTTCAAATAATATTTGCATTTATTATACTCAGACTGTTTTAGCTATATAACGTTAAGACTTTAATCTTAAACATTAAAAAATGTGCAGTTATTTTAATGCTTAAGGGTTATCTAATTCATAAAATATCTAATTCAAGAAATACGTATGTTGTTGGTGCAATGTTTTCATATCTATTATTCGGTTCAAATAATATTTGTATTTTACTCTATCCAGATTGTTTTAATTATATAACGATAAAAAATCATATCTTAAACATTAAAAAAAAAAGGTTTTCGTAACTTTTTTAAGGCTTTAAGGGTTCTTCTAATTCATAAAATATCTAATTCAAGAAATACGTATGTTGTTGGTGCAATGTTTTTCATATCTATTATTCGGTTCAAATAATATTTGTATTTACTCTATCCAGATTGTTTTAATTATATAACGATAAAAAATCATATCTTAAACATTAAAAAAGGTTTTCAACTTTTTTAAGGCTTAAGGGTTCTTTCTAATTTTAAAATATCTAATTCAAGAAATACGTGTGTTGGTAATGTTTATTATTTCTATTATTCAGTTCAAGTAATATTTGTATTTAATATATCCAGGTTTAGCTATATATAATATTTAAAACGTATATCTTAAACATTAAAAAAAGGTTTTCTTTTAAATTTTAATACTTTAGAGTTAATCTAGCAATTCTAGATTGTTAAATGTATTTTGAATTTTAACAAAAAAGAAAGAGATACCTGTTATATCAATTGATTTAAAAGATAACCAATATTGCATTATGAATATTTTATATTTTTTAAATATTTTTTTTTCAACTAATATAAGTTAGGTATAAGAAACTGATGTTTAAATTTTAATTTAGATATTAAATTATATCATGATTCTTATTTAAGTAGACATTAAAAAACTAAACGAAATTTTTTAAAGGAATTCAAAATAAAATACAGTAACACTATTGTTATATCAGACAATAGATAAGATAAAGAAAGAGATAAAGAAAATTTGATAGAGATAAAGAAATGAGTATGGAGAGATCAGAAAATTGGAGATAAAGAAAATTGTATACTGTCTGAATACCGTACTACTTTTTAACAGGCAAAAAAAAATTATTATTTGCTACAAAAACAAAGCAATAAGCAACATCATTGATAAATTTTTAATAGTAAAAAATTACTATTATAAAACATTTTATTTTTATTTAGTGTGTTAAAAGTATAAAAATTTTTCTATAAATAAACTAACTTTGTACCTCTGTATTAAATATTTAAAAGTATTATTCATAGAAAGATTATTTTGTGTCATGGCAAAAAAACAATCAAAAAATTTTAATTATTAACAATTATTTTTACAATTAAAATCATTTTTTAATTGTGTATTTCATTCCATTAGATGAATTTTTGAATCATGAAAAAAAACCAATCAAAAATTTTAATTATCAACAATTAATTTACAATTAAATCATTTTTTTTTTAATTGTGTATTTCATTCCATTAGATGTATTGTGTATTTCATATATCATTGAATTGATTTCGTACTTCTATATAAAATATTTTCAGAGAATTTTGTGTGTCATGAAAAAAAAAAAAAAAAAAAAAAAAAATTTTATTGATTTTTTCTTTTTTTTTACTATGGCAATTTTGTGCTAACACAAAAATTTTAATTTATTTCTTTTCCATACAATTTATTAATAATAATAAAATTAATTATAATTCATTATTTTATAATGTATTTCTTAATTTTTAATTAATAAAATACTGTCAGCAATTTTAAAAGAGGCATATTTTTTTAAATATTAATTTATTCATGTGCATAAAATTCCAAAATTTATTTAAAAATAAAAACTTCTCACCCTCTAACCCTAATCGTGCTTTGTGGCGTCATCTGGTATCATTTACATTAACTTTAAGATATTCATAAAATTTATACATAATTAAAATAATCATTCCACAATTTTCAGAGATTTCAAATAAATAAATGAATGAGTATAAAAAGAATTTAACTAAAATTATCAATAATTTTGTAGAAATTTATATAAAAATAATTTTTCGGAAAGATTTTCTTCATACAACATAAATCAAATAAAAAAAAAAAAAAAATCAAAATGCAGGAATTCATTTGTAAAAATTACATTCTGTAAAATGAATATTAACTTATTATTTTTTAAATTGATTAAATTATTAAATCCACAACAGCATTCGCATAATAGACTTGTTTACAGTTTAATCTAAATCTAAAATTTCATATTTCCGGTGTGTGTCTTTCAAAATAAAATTACGCTTCTATCTTCTTCTTCTTCAAAAATAAATAAATAAGTAAAAATTAAAAAAAAAAATTAAAAATTAAATAAAAATTATCTTTAGAAAATACCTTACCACACGCAAATCATTATTAGAGAAATTGTAGTGGGATATACATCTTGTATTTGTTAAAATAGTGATTATTGAAATTTACTGATAAATTTCAATAATAAACTTCGAACAACGATATTTTCTTTCTGCTTAAAATCCATATAAAAACAAATTTTCCGAAAAAAATCATATTTTAATGCAGCAATCAATTGCAATATATATTTTTTTTAATTCCTTTTTAGTCTAATTGAATCAATAAATAGATGAAGAAACCTTAAGTTTGGAAGTTAAAAAATTCGTCAGAAAATTCTTACTGAATCAAGAAAAATATTGTGCTTACTTCACGATAGTTGCACGGAAGTATTGTGGTTTACAAAATATAAATATCTTCATTAACATTAATTAATTATTATTAAATAATCGTTATTTCTCTTGCACGACTGACAGTGAGTAATCCATCAATCTAAGTAAGCTCATCACGATGCCTTTAGTAGAGCATAACAATGATAAACCTTCAGCTAATTAGCTTATAAATGTATCTTATGCGTTCATTATATTTTGGTTTAACTTATCGACATCAACAATGCAATAAATTGCAATGTAGTTAGTTTTATATACATTAAATAATTTCAGAACATAAAAAATAAAGAATTAAAGTATTTATTAACTGTCAAATTATACCGGCACAGAGCCGTATTTATTTTACCTCGTTTTTCGATTTTTACCCTACAGCTAATTCATGAAGCAGAAGTTAATCACAATATTACAAGAGCATCAATAAAGTTCAGTCAGTAGCTGCAGGAATATTATTCTCCAAGACCAGAATTGTAAAATAGCCACAATTTTAACTAAACTCACAATTTCAATATTCAACCAATATTAAATTTAATTAATCCCTAATAAATTAATTATATTAGTAATTATTAATTTTATTAATCATACTAATCTCTCAATAGCAATATTTAATTAATATTTAGCTAAGTCAATTAACAACTTTAAGTAACATGTGCAGGTGTTTTTTAAATGAAAGTCGCCAAGAATTACGACTACAGTATGATTTTTGAAAGATTTATGTAATTTTCCTTCACTTCAGAAGATTTTCAATTCCTTCTATTAGCTCACACCCTCCCTATATATATCTCTTTTCAAATTTCCAATCGTTCATAAAATACTTTTTATTCATCCACCTAAGTTCAAATATATTTTTTTTTTTTGAACTGGTAGTGGATGACACTGGATGTTAATACAGTTTTTTTAAATATTAATTCAGTAATTAAATTTAATTATATTTTTTTTTTAGGTTTAAGTTGCATATATCAACCAATGGTGGGCGGCAGATTAACTTAAAAAAAATGAATGAACATTATTTATAACGGACTCTGCAATGCAGTGAAAAAAAGTAGAATTGACTTCCAACAAATTTTTTTTTTTACATTACATGTTTTTTTCAGAAATTCAGAATTTTATAATATTACAGACGATAAGAAAAGGAACATTTTTGGCAATTTCAAGAATCATATACAAGGACAACATCGTAATCACAAGTGATAAGAAATGTGAATAATCAGAAAAAAAAAACTTACAGAATAATCAGAATACCCTTCTACAGAATAATCAGAAAAAAAAACCTTACATAGCAAAATATTTTGTGAAAATTAGTGACGATTCATAAATTAACGAGTTTTTTTTATGTGAATAGTTTTCCTTAAAATAATAAAATTTATATTTTTAAATCTAATTGCATTCATATGTTTATTTACTGAAACGTATTATATACGTTTTGCATTATCTCTCTTAAATACTAACAAGAGTAAAGGGTCGTATGAATATTATGCATGGAATATAATAAAAAAAACAACCCA
This sequence comes from Caerostris extrusa, assembly GCA_021605095.1. Lineage (NCBI taxonomy): Eukaryota > Metazoa > Arthropoda > Arachnida > Araneae > Araneidae > Caerostris > Caerostris extrusa. The sequence continues at coordinate 14,104 of BPLR01007079.1, read as the reverse complement.
AAATAAAATTTAAAAAAAAAAAATTGAAAAATATATTAATTCACTTAACAAATTTTTGGTTTTGTAGAGATATTAATATTCATCACCATCCAGTTTTCAGAAATAATTAATACCACTCTAGTAAAGAACACTTATAGATAAGCGATGATATAATAATGAATAAATTATAAATGGTCAAATTATTAAATAGGCTTAAGAATCTTTTTTATTGTTGCACGCAATTCTGGCTAAAGCACCGGCACTTCTAAGCAAATGGCAACCAGGGCAATTGCTCGGTGCGAAATGTATTTAGGGAAATTGATGAAAATTTGTTGCATCAAGAATGCCCCCTCCCCCTCCAAAAAAAAAAAAAAAACTGAATGTAATTTTAAAATCAACTTGCCGTTCCTAAGGAGAGAAAAAAAGCATATTCATGTAATTATACATATATATCATCCTCATTGGCGCAAATTTGGCCAGTGTGTGGGCCAATGCCTTATATCTATTGGCAGATTTCGAGAACAGATATATTTTCTTTTTTTTTACGGGGGTAGGGATGTCAGCTCTACGCCCAACACTCAACAGTCATATGAGACAGGAACCTACGGTTTAAAGTGGATTCGGAACCATTACAAACACCCATGGCACTGCCGGAACTCGAACCCGAAACCCGTGGTACCGAGCGCCAAAGCGCTAGAATTATATATATATATATATATATTTATTGAAAACGATATGTTGGTATGGTCGATATATAGTCGAAAACCATGTGGATATAGGTTTGATCTGTCGCTCTACGATCATCTTGTGGACACTTTAGGCTAAACAGATCGCGACCTACAGTTTTAAACGGATTCCGAACCATTACAAACACCCATGGCACCGCCGGGACTCGAACCCGAAACCTGTGGTACCGAGCGCCAAAGCGCTAGAATTATATATATATTATTGAAAAACGATATGTTGGTATGGTCGATATATGTCGAAAACCATGCGGATTTAGGTTTGATTTGGTTTGGTTTGTCGCTCTACGATCATTTTATGCACACTTTAGGCTAAACAAATCGCGATCTACAGTTTTAAACGGATTCCGAACCATTAAAAACACCCATGGCACCGCCAGGACTCGAACCCGAAACCTATGGTACCGAGCGCCAAAGCGCTAGAATTATATATATATTATTGAAAACGATGTGTTGGTATGGTAAATATATAGACGAAAACCATGCGGATTTAGGTTTGATTTGGCGTGGTTTGTCGCTCTACGATCATCTTACGCACACTTTAGGCTAAACAGATCGCGACATACAGTTTTAAGCGGATAATAGAACCATTACAAACACCCATGGCACCGCCGGGACTCGAACCCGAAACCTGTGGTACCGAGCGCCAAAGCGCTAAAATTATATATATATATATATATTATTGAAAACGATATGTTGATATGGTCGATATATAGTTGAAAACCATGCGGATTTAGATTTGATTTGGTGTGGCTTATCGCGCTACGATCATCTTATGCACACTTTAGGCTAAACAGATCGCGACATACAGTTTTTGGCGGATTCCGAACCATTACAAACACCCATGGCACCGCCGAGACTCGAACCTGAAACCTGTCGTACCGAGTGCCAAAAAGCGTTGGAATTATATATATATATATATTATTGAAAACGATATGTTGGTATGGTCGATATATATAGTTGAAAACCATGCGGATTTAGGTTTGATTTGGTTTGTCGCCGACGATCATCTTATGCACACTTTAGGCTAAACAGATCGCGACCTACAGTTTTAAGCGGATTCCGAACCATTACAAACACCCATGACACCGCCAGGACTCGAACCCTGAAACCTGTCGTACCGAGCGCCAAAGCGCTAGAATTATATATATATATTATTGAAAACAATATGTTGGTATGGTCGATATATAGTCGAAAACCATGCGGATTTATGCTTGATTTGTCGCTCTACGATCATCTTATGCACACTTTAGGCTAAATAGATCGCGACCAACAGTTTTAAAGCGGATTCCGAACCATTACAAACACCCATGGCACTGCCGGGACTCGAACCCGAAACTTGTGCTACCGAGTGCCAGAGCGCTAGCTACTCGGCCAACAGGGCCCCATGCGGATTTAAGGAGAATTATTATACAGATTTCACTTTTTATTTATTTTATTAACTATAAGGAATAGAAGGAGATGGATTATTCTCAACCTTGAAGAAGTAAAGCTGCATTTCTGTCAGTCAATATTCCTGGGACTACAATTTGGAAGATTTATATAAATTTCTGCAGTCACACGTCAGGAAGGAAAAAGTTCAAATTTATTGTGTTGCATGATCCGTTATAACATAAACATAGTTTTTATAAAATTAGAATTAAAACTGCCAACTGTGTCGACAGAAGTACATTTAAAAGGTTTGTGTTTGAGCGAACTTCTTGAAAAAGGCTAAATCTTTTGGTTTCGATTTTTTTGTTGAGTGTACAAAATTTATTATGTCATGAGTTATTTAGGGTCAATACTATTGAGGAGAAATTAAATAGAATTATAGAATAAATAAACTCCCTTTCCTTAAAACCATGAGTCTATACGGTTTCGTGGACGCCGTCTAGATTGTCTACTAAGTGGGATAAGAAACAACAACACAGCAACACAACACGTATTAACCAATTCGGTGAGCGCCAATCCTGATTAATATTGAATTCGTTGCATATTTGCAGTCAGGCATAATCATCTAACGTCGAATGGACGGTAACTCTCCAAAGAATTACATAATCCAGAAGTACCTTAAAATTATAATAATTTAAACTGATTTGATATAAATGTTATATTTCTTGAGTTAATTCAGAATCCATATATTAATCAGATAAAAGCAAAATAATCACCAAACAATATTAATATTTCGATACAATTTCATACTATTTTTAAACAAGAATTTATTGATTAAAGTCTTCATTCCTATAAATTATATACGTACTGTGATTCTTATGATGCTCAAACAAATAATGGATTTGAAAGCAGTCTATCAGTAGCATGGACACTCCATTGCAGTTTATACAAGTCTGCAGTTTACGAAACATTAAGGTTCATTAGAGTTCCAGCCTATCCGTAATGGTAACAGAATGCATAAACTTAGCGTGCATTTGCGTGGGTAAACATTGGTCTGCCAACAGAGGGGAACAGATTAACGCAAATCCGTTGACTTCAAGTTCGGTGAATCTAACTAATGACTAAATAATTTCAGAATTATGCTTTTAAGGTTTAATAAATCTAACATAGCATTTATTATCAAATAATTCCATTTCAAAAAGATAACCACCACGGAGTCCTCATAAACAATGAACTATCAATCGTTTTCATATGAGCAAAACAAAGCAATTTTAGGTTTTAGTATCTTAAAAAATGTATGAGTTTTAGTAAGGATGTCAATTAACTAAAATGAAATATCGCATGATATAATTACATAAAATATCGCATTAAACAATGAATATCAATCTATCATATGAGCAAAACATAAAAGGATTTTTAATTTTATTTTATCTTGAAAACGTATGGGTTTTAGTAAGGATGTCAATTAACTAACATGAAATAACGCATAAATTTCTTTTAAGGCAATAACTGCAGTCAAATTTTGTGATTCATATATTATTTTTAATGGTTTTTATTTCAAATATTTAAAATGCTTTTGAATGAAAATGGATGCGTAGGAAATTATTTTAATGTTTATAGATTTTGGGTGTTTATTGTACTTTTAATTTAATATATTATCTTTATAATATATTAAATTGTCAAAAGCAATGATTATTGTTTTTCAAATGCTTAATATTATTTATTAGATGTGATAGTATCCAAATATCCACTTTAAACTGTAGGTCCCGGTCTAATATCAGTGAAGATCGTTGGATATAGGGCAGACAACCCTATACCCTGTAAAAAAAAATATATCCTGTCTCGAAAGCTGGCCTTGACCCACCATGGGGTTGCGACAACGAAGAAGAGAAGATAGTAAGCTTAATTATTTGGATACTAATTCTCTTAAATTTATAGTTATTTTTCTGCAAAATGAAATGAATCTTTAATATAAACCATCATATGCAGGATGACCTTTGATAAACTGAATGATATGAATAGGTCATACGTGTTAATTTTAATCTTTTTTTTTTTTAATTTTTTGTAGATTATAGAGCTTACCTTGGAGATTAAAACAGCTACTTATGATGTCGAGAATCGAGTTACCTCATTAAATTTTTTTCTGTTCTAGTGAAGGATCAATTATTTAAACACAGGGAAATACGATTCTACGTTATTTTCCTTGTATTCATTTATACAGTATCTGAAGGTGCCGGAAGGCCACAACTTCCAGACTTTCTCATCTAAATTTTGTTGTGAATATTGCTCAGTTTTTAGATCTGTAGATGAACAAAACAATTTTTTTTTTTTTTTGCAACGCCAATCCAGGTACAAGTGTAATGATTTAACATTCTGGTTAGGATTCAATAAAAACTGCGTCACAATATTTGATATATTTGAATGTAACAGGTGGGCTGACATGTTCCTAGGCTGACATATAGATCGGGCTACAGGTATTAAATCCATATGGTTTTTAGTTAGCCTAATCTTCAAAAGACACGTGTATAAATTTGACTGCTGTTGCACTATTAGTATGTGAGTTAAAGCATTTTTAGTGTCCATCACGTGCAGTCCACTCGGCTGACTGTCGATGGGACTCCGGTGCGAAATGATGGTGCCATGTTTCATCCATTGACACATATCGAAGCCAAAATTCGGGTTTATTACGACTGAACCGCTCCAAACACTGCTTTAGAATCATCCATTCGTTGTTGTTTGGGTCGATTGTGAGCTCACGCGGCACCCACTTTAAACAGAGCTTTCGCATATCCAAATATTCATTCACGATATGTTCCTTTGATATCTTTAGGGTCTCAGCTATCTCAATCAACTTCACTTTAAGGTTACCAGAAATTATTTTGTGGACTTTTTTTGATGTTTTCGTCGGTAACAGCCTCCTTGGGGCGTCCACTGCGTGCATCGTCCTCGATGCTCATCTCGCCTCTCAAACCACTTCTCTGGTTGATTTTCCTGGTGCAAAGTCCGAATAATGTTTATCAGGCCAAGCTTTGGCTTCAATAGTACTTTTTTCGCCAAAAAGCAATGCTTTATTAACACACGAAATTCCTTTTTATCCATTTTTTCAAACTAACAAAAGTTGCTTCACTAAAAATTGTATAACTCACATGCTAATAGTGCAACAACTCAAATGTATACACGTGTTTTTTGAATGTTAGGCTAACTAAAAATCATATGGATTTAATACTAGTAGCGCCATCTACGTGCCATCCTACTAACTTTTCAGCCCCCTGTTAGTATGTCCCACTTGCAATAATAAGAATTCTGACATTTCTGTTTTGGAAAGCTAGTAAATTTGGTGGATTTTTATTACAGAAGGTTCAAAAGAAAGTAAGCCACTAGAACTGGTTAGTGTTCGCAGGTTCTCCCAATACCAAATATAAATGTGGCATAATTACACTTGGAAGACGCTGCTTACTACATCTACTTTCTGTTAAATTTTTGCATACCGGTGGACATTTCTCTAATTTATGCCATAGGCAGTTTACCGACGGAAGATAAGTTTACTATCTTCGGTAAGGGCATTGATAGGGCCATGTATGTGTCGATTTAAGAAAACTCGGACCCCAAGAGAAACGCATGCTCAATCGCTATTGAGACTTCTTGTTTCTGATAGCAATGATTGCAAGACAAGCCGCTTGAAAATTTGAGCCCAAGCTCACCTATTCGTTAGTTGCGCTCGTTACCACAGAGACAAGAATCAAATCGTCTCCAGTTATTGTGTGAGGGGGATCCTGATGGTCGAGTGGCCGGAGCGCTCGGTATCCCAGGTTTCGAGTTCGAGTCCGGTGATGCAATGGATGTTTGTAATGATTCGGAATCCACTTTAAAACTGTAGGTCCCGCTCTGTTCAGCCCTCGTGTGCACAAGATGACCGTAGAGCGACAAACCAAACCACTTCTATTGCCTATTATTGGGGCCTGAATTACCGAGAGTCTAGCGCCTGACGCTAGATGCCACAAGTTTCCGGTTCAAGTCCCGTCAGTGGAATGGATTTTTGTAGTGATTCGGAATCCCCTTTACAGTAAATCCCGCTCTCCTATGACTGTAAAGAGCTTCACGGAGTCAATGAGATTCTCACCCATCATTCCCAAACTGTATAGGGACAACTCAGCTCAGGCACAGTGATGTGGTGTGGTGTGTATTAGTAGTAATAGTGTTTATTATTAGATGCATTCCCTCTCTTCCGCCCTGGGTAACATTGAATCCGCAAAAATTTACTGCATTCCAAAAATCTTCATAGTCAAGTATATAAATCATTTATAGATAGGAAGAATTTTAGATATAATGAGTTTCCAACTGAATAGTTCCAACCAGACAGAAAAATAATGTTTAAGTTGAGAAATTATATGTAATAATTGTTTTAAGTCATTAAAATTTATGCATAAAAATATTTTTATCTTTATTTTTAATTCTTTGATCGGCTTAAAGGAATTAAAAAAATATATTTTGAATATTTCTCCATACCGTAGGTACCTGTTTTAGGTACATTTTTTATTTTTAGACATTTTTTATTAGCATAAACACAATTGAGCCCTCAGCAAAAGAAAAAAGTAAAATAATAACTGTAATCAAAAGCAATAGCGCATATTATAGCAAGAATTTTTTAAATTTTGATTAAAAATGCAGTTTCATGCTGTTGTAAGATATGAGTAAAAGAAATCGTGAAATACTTTAGTCTTAAGAATGTCAACTTTTTTCAGAAGAAAAAAATCAGATATAAATTTCTTAAAAGAAAAAACACTCCAACCGGTGCAGCTTTTATTCAAAAATATTAGTTGTGAAGAAAAATCAATAAAAAATGACATATTAGATAGTTAAGTCATGATGATAATTTTTTAAGATGAAAGTTTAAATATTTACTAGATTAAGAATGTGTGCACCATTCCTATAACCATTTTATTTAAAAACTATTATTGTCATAAATTGGAAGTGTACATAATAATTATTTAAACTTTAAATAAATAACTTTACATAATAAATATTAAAAGCTATTCATGATAAAAATTTTTTTTCCTTTTCAAATAAAAGTATATTAAAAAAAAAAAAAAACAGCATTAATTACAGTAAATTAATTCGGTTTTATACTAAAAGGCAAAACATTTTGAAATTTTTTCTTTATATATCATGTAATATTGTAGTATGTATTTTTAATGTTTATTATTATATTTATGAAAAGCAACATTTTTACATATCTGAAATCTGTAAAATTTTCTTAAGATATTATTCAAATTAAAATAAACAAATTATGTATTGTAGATTAATAAAATTACAAATATTTTGAAAAATATTTGTATTTATGTACTAATTATATATAATTAAAAATAATTGCTTCTATTAAGTATTAAAAATATTTTAATGAATTTAAATTTAAGTTGCGCAATCTGTTGGCCATGAAAATAATTTTAAATTAATTTTTAAAAATAATTTTATCCTTTAATAAAATAATTTTATAACTTTTCATAACTTTTATTAAAACTTTTATTTCTTTCTTGCTTGTTAAAAACTATTTTTATGAAAAAGCCAAGTTTTAAATAACATCATAAAAGTTATCGTTATAAAAGTTTTAATATATTTAACTTTAACTTTGTTAAATATCGCTGAGAAATTTTAATTAATATCTTTAATAAAATTGTAAAATGTCTAATTTTATTCATACATAATTATTTTGGAGATAGTACCCAATTGATTCAGTTTAAAAATATGTATGAATATAAAATAAAATATTAATTAATTCCATTTATTCAGTGAAAATTTAAAGCACAGTTATGAATATATTCTTTCTTCCTCTGCCCAAAATTAAACAAAAATTAAAAAATTAAAATGCATTTTTAATCACTAAAAATATGAAAAAGCTTTTTAGTTGTAACTAGTTAATGAATATTTCATAAAAAATTTGTTTGGATATTATTATTTTTTTATTGTGTAAAAATTCAATAAAAACATCTTTATTATAAAATTATTAAATTAAATAATGTAGAAAATTCGAAGTTGTCTTTGGATATTATTCTTTAGAATATTGTCAAAAGCATACTTTTTTATTCAGTTTGATTGGATTTTTATTTTTGTATTCAATTCTTACATTTTATATCTTTTTGTTTCATCTTATTGTTCGAGCATGTAAAGTAAATATAACTAAATTCTCATGCTATTTTTTTTTATTTTAAAAGTAAATATTTATTTGTGTTCTTAAATTTTCAAGAGTCATTTCTTACTTGAAATCGAAATAATGACATTGCTTATTTGAAACCTAAAACTAAATACTATTTTAAAACGAAATAATAATAGGTAAGACCACTTCTTAAACAATGAAAAATTATATTCATAGGTATCTAATTCTTAATTCACTTTTATTTTCTCAAATGCCTCAATACTTTGAATTGTATATTACACTTATATGCTATATATGCTTATATATATAAGTATATAGTATATATATATATAATATTCAATTTCAGTATTGAACACAAGAAGCCCTAAGAAGCTTATATATATACTTACTTATATGCTTCTGGTGCTATTGCTATTCTTAGATAAAAACACATTACTATGTTATTTATTTCCTTATTTTCTTACATAACTTCAAATAGAAATGTAACGATTATGAAAAGTAAAAGTAAAAAAAAAATGAATGATGAAAATGCACTCACTAAAAAATATAAAATTAGTCTTATTTCTGAGGAATATTATGAAAAAATAACATATATATATTTCTCGAATTAAATATATTCTTGAAATAAAAATTACCATTATGCTATTTATTTTCCTAATTTTCTTCACAGAACTCTTCAAATAGAAATGCGGATTATGAAAATTAAAGCTTTAATGAAGATGTTATTCAAATGCAACAAATGACTATATTATTTTGGTTAGTCATTAATCGGATGCTAAAATAATCATAAAATAAAATACTTAAATATATATATATATATATATATATGTATTTTTTTATTCAGCAAAATTAAATGTGTTCCCTCAACAAAATTAATTTATTATTTTTCCTAATTTTCATTGCAAATTTCAAAAGAATTGAATTTTATCAAAGTTAAGATAAAATCCTTATGGTATTCAAATGTGTCAAAAAATTCCAAGATAATGCTGTCTGTCAAAACCTTCCATCTGATGCTAAGAATATTCTGAGTCATTTGACTTGGATATTCTTAAAAAATATTTTCTCAAATGAAATCACTTTATTACTATTTATTTTCACTACAGTTGGTTTAATGTGCAACTTCAAACAAAAAATTGTGGTTACTCATTTCGATTGAATCAATGATGTTCCAATGCAAAAAAAAAATTTCTTTAAGCCTTCCTTCGCCATACTAGAATATTTGAAAGATAAAGATTTGATGCCGTTCTGTTTCTTCTTCAAGTTCTTCAGTTCAAATTTGAACTTATTCTGACCCAAAAATGAAAATTTTTCATAAGAAAATAGAAAACGTGAGTGAATTATAATCACCAAAAATTTAACCCAATACGTGTGAAAATAAAATGAGATACAATCATAGAAGGACATGTGTATAGGTTCCTTTGTGTTGTGATTTTAGGAGGAAAATTTAATGTTTCAAAGAAGCTATATTTTCATATTGAATTTCTAAAAGAAACACATTCATCAAAAAATAATTCTTTACTCATGTTTGATAATGAATGCATTTAAGTTCATTTGAATAAAGATGAAAAGCTCGTAATAAAAATCTTCCTTTGTGGGTGAAATTCAGCTCGAGAAATTATGTTATTGGATTTCTTCCCAACTTTTGTGAGATATTCGTTTTCAAAGAATCTTTTTTCCCAGTAGGACAAATCATTTCTTTTCAACAAAGACCTAGAAAATGATAAGAAATGATGTTCGAAAATTGAAATCAAAGGATTAATGGAAAAGTTATGAAGTGATCTTTTACTGATAAAATGACTGAAAAAAAAATTACATGCTCTAGAAATAAAAAAGTGATTTATATTTTATTTGGAAATTATGAAGTTATCTTAAAATTGTAAATATGAATTCATCTATACTACATATTTAATTTTTTTTTAAAATTTTGAATACTGAAAATTAAGAATATTTATGTAGTTCCTGATTACTTTTAGTAACATCGAGAAAATTGTTATGCATTTTTAAAAACACCACTCTTTTTTTAAAATGTTTTCAAGTTTATAATATTTAATCATAATAAAACATAGAAACATCCAGCAAACGTTTTTTCAAACATTCAGCTTTTCAGGAGTAACAAAAGATCTTTTGACGGCTTATGATATTCATTTACCATAAGTTTAAAAAGCTTCTTATTATAATAAATGATAGACAAAAAATGACACGATAATATATCAATTATACAATTATTTTTTAGGAATTATTTGGAACATAAATTTTTTAGTTGGAAATATAATGTATTTCAAAGACATTGTGTGTTTCTACGGATATCAATTTTCTTTAATTTATTGAATTACATTTTATATCTAGCACCATATACATCTTGAACAATTGCGGACCTGGTCTACATAGACATGGCCCCTACAGTTTTACAGCTGGAAATGGAATTTCTAAAGGACAACGCCAATTTATCAAGGCAAAATTGTGTTGGAGTGTTTAAAATGATGCTGAATTCCAAAGTTAATGTCCTGGCCGCCCTAACTCACCGGATATCAATCCGATAGAACACATTCTGATGTCCTGCTTTGTTGCTCAGAGTTCAAAAGACCACCAATTCCTGAATATCTCCTGGTTTTGAATGCAGAAACAACATCTCTCTTTGTTCCTTCCCAAATTAAAAAGCAATTTAGTACCCCGGTGGAAGCATTTTAAGGTAAATATCAACAAAAGACGAAAAAACAATTTTGATAAAAATTATTCTTGTAAAAATCAATACTAAATCATTATGAAATGTGAATATTTAGTTTTCAAAAAAAGGGAGGGTTATAAACAAAATCTTTATTATCTTCTTAATAGGACAATTTTAAACGTGAAATAACCAAATATAATTCAATACAAAATACCACAAATGAATAATAACTCTAAGAAATAAAATATAAAATAAAACATAAAAAACATCCATGTATTTCTTTACTCAAATAAAAATAGCATTTAAAATATATTTCTTGTTTAAAACTGGGATATGTATTTTTACCGATTTTATTGAAATTATACTTTAATATCAACAAAACGACGAATAAAAAAATTTAAATCAGTTTTACCAAAAAAGCAATTTTTAGATAACATTTCACCATTTGAGGATTTAGAAAGCTTAATGTATTCATTTGCAAAATGAAAAGTGGGTGACATTTAATCATTAACGTAAGAAAATAATATCTAAAAGATATTAAAAATTTCACTCTAAAATAAAATAGCCCTTTTAAAACAACATCACAGGTGGCATTTTAATTTTAATTCTTTTTTCTTTTGTTCAGACGTACTGAAACATTAATAACATAGAGATATAAACAACGCTAACGGTAAGATAAAATGAAACTTAAATATTAATAAATAAATTCAGAATGAAATATAAAATTGTGTGACAGTAAAATATAATAAACATTTAAAAATCGAGTAAAAAACCAATCCAACAAAATTCAGAGATTTATGATTTTGCCCTGAAGAAAACGACTAAAAATGCATAAAAAATATTTCTTAATCTGATTATCATGAAAATTTATAAAAAATGTATTAATAAAAAAAATTAAAATAAGAAATAAAATAATTATGAATTATGTCTCACAAATGTGAATAAGAACGAATAATAAGAACTGCAATTATTTACCTGTCGTAAATTTTCTGAAGGTAATTTTTAAATTAAATAACCGAAATATCAAATGTTAAGAGAAGTAAGTTTATTACTTAAAACAAGTAATAATAAAAAATTTTAAGTCAATTCCTACTATTTTCACTATATTGCAGAAAGTCCTTTATAAATAATTTTCAATCATTTTTTAAGCTTTATCTGCCGCTATCTATTGGTAGATATAGGCAACTTAAATCTAAAAAAAACTAAAATTGATTAATTAAATTTAATTACTGAATTAATATTTGAAAAAACTGTATTAACATCAAGTGTCATCCACTACAAGTTCAAAAAAATGTATCTGAACTTGAGTGGAATGAATAAAAAAGTAATTTATTAACGATTGGAAATTTGAACAAGATATATATAGGGAGTGTGTGAGCTAATAGAAGGAATTGAAAAAAAACAAGAACAGCAAAATCAAAATTAGAAAAGCAAAATATACAAAAGCAAGATAATAAAAGCAAATATAATAAAAGCAAATACATACGATAAAAAATAATAAAAGCAAATACATACGATAAAAATAATAAAAGCAAATACATACGATAAAAATAATAAAAGCAAACATATTAGGCTATATTTCAAATTTAATTAAAAACTTTTTGATCATTTAAAATTAAAAAAATGTAGAATACATTAACAAGAATACTCAAACACGATCGTTTCAAATTTCAAACGTAAAAAATTAAGAATAATGTTAATTTAAATGAAACGTCAGATTAATATTTGAAAAAACTGTATTAACATCCAGTGTCATCCACTGTGGTTCAAGAACTGTATTTGAACTTGAGTGGATGAATAAAATACCTGACATGAACAGATTTGAAAAAATTTTGGAGCAGTTATATGGGGAGGGGCGGAGCTGACAGAAGGAGTTTAAAAATAATGTAAAAAAGGTCACTATTTCCAGGGATTACATATCATTGTACTTTGATGTTATTAATCCGCTAATACGAAACAGATCAGATTAGCATTTAAGGTTTTGTGTTTTTTCGAAAATAAAATAAAAATAAATCGTGAAAAAGCATTAATTTGCAAAATAATTTTTGCTGCATGATATTTCACGGTAAATTTTTATAATAAATCTAATTTATATATATTTAAATATTCATTCAACAATCTGTGTAATATACTATAATCAAAATATAAAAAAACAAAGAAAAATGAAGTAAAAATGTCAGTATTTCCAAGCATTTAGAAATTGGGGGAAGAAAAAACCCTTTAAGGTATATAATTAAAAAAAACTTCAATTATGGGCAGTTAAAAAATATTTTATTTTCAAAATGTGTTTTTAAAAAGAACAAGCTAAAATGCAATGCAATTTCCTGGTACATCATTGAAGCAAAAATGTTGAAGGGCAACAGTATTTCCTACTTAGAGTTTCCCAAGTAAATGTTCCACTAAATAGTACTTCATTTTTTAAAAAAGGATTAAATGGTTTAAAAAAAATGTGCTGTCAAATTGAAACTATTCTCTGTTTTTTGCTCTATTTAGTCAAGAATGTTTTTTCAGTGCTGAACTTTCTCTTTTTTTCTGAAATATAGTTTTTTGATGTTTTAAGATGATTCTGTAACTCCTTTAACAATTGAGTTTGTACTGAACTTTGAATTAAGTCTTCTATAATTATAAATATACAAAAAAAAAACTTTATGTGTTTAACTGTAAGATTCTCAAATTTACTAGAATTACCTTAACTCAGTTTCTTCACCTGGCGCATCTTCAATTTTAAGGGAGGCTGACTATGTTTGTTCTTGAAGTTTTTCGAAATATTAAAGGACAATCTTATTACAAAGTGCTATTTAAGTCAACTATAAAAATAAAAAAAAAAAAAAGAAACATATATTTACTAAGCTATTTCCGCTTAACAGGTTTCTGAAGATTTTTTTATATCGAAAAAAGAATGGGCACATTTTTGTTTTTACTCATTAGAAATATTATCACGAAAATTCGAACGTAATACCATATTTAAGGTACTGTTGTTAGCTATTCAGCAGGAGACTATTATAAGCACTGAAGCTGAGTAATTTGAAAAAATTAAATAAAAGATACAGGTTGGAAATGTAAAAATAAAATAATTTTTTTAGCTCTGTGAAATTAGCGAAAATTGCTCTATTAAGAAGTTATGGCATAATATTTTAATAATCCGTTGAAAGGTATTTTCTATGAATATATCTTCATAGAAACTTAGTATAACTA